>ML819436.1:27275-41079 GCA_009831015.1 Picea engelmannii
ATGGGGGTTCTCTAAAATAGTTATACTTCTTTATAAAAAAACTACAAGTAAACCAAAATTATATTTAAAATACCTCTTTAGGGTTCTAGATTTATAGTTGAAATTTGATCTAGGTAAAGAGTGTACACTCGATGTACTGTACAAACATCTACACATTAAATTGGACAAATAAATTATACAATAAAAACACCACATGAATCTTAGCATATATGCAATACCTACACATTAAATTTGACAAATAACTTGACAATAACAAATAAATTAGACAATGAAAACACCACATGGAACTTGGCATATATATCAATATCTACATATTCATGAGGATTGTGAACTTTTACTAGTATAAAACCTACTTTTAAAAACACGTCAAAACCCTTACCTTTTCATTGTCCTTTTGCCAAATCCATTAGCCTATACAACTTGATAAGAGTTTTCCACAAGATGCATTTCCATCACCAAGACCTGCATGAGTCATAAAAGACAAATTTTTTATATGAGTAAATAATTAATAAGCAAATAAGCATGCATTTAGTTATGTAAAATACTCTAGAAAAAAATTAAGTTGTTACATACCTTAATGAGCTTCTCTTTGTTTCAAGAATAGGTTATTCTCTACTGAACAGGGTCAACCACATGAATGTGGAAGCTCATATGGCCCCTCCCTCCCTCCCCTCACATCGCTCTCAATTACCCATACCCAACAAATGATTTTCTTTATATAGAAAACATATAGACATTCATGCATAACTAGTATAGTCATCAAAACATATGAACATATAAACATTGATAAAGATACAAATACAAGACATGAATTTATACATCTATTTTTTCTTTGATTTTTGTTTTTTTACATTCATAAAACTGACAATTGGGATATCATAACCATCCAAGGACATTGTATGTCGTGTGCCCTGTCCTTCTATTGTTTATGTGCGCTCATGTACCATACTTATGGTACATTGCTAAGAAGGGTTAGCTAGAATCTGTTCAGGGTCATGAACTGGAACAACGAAAATGATCATATCGATATGTTGAAATATAATTGAAATAACTAATTCATTATTTTGATTAACATTACACTATTGCTCTTTACCTGTCTCTGTAGCTGTGACAGTTGGTGCGTTAATTTCCTTTCCACTTGGTTTCTCTCACATTTCGCCCTCCTAAGCTACATGCTCTTCAATTTTGAGAAGATAATATATAAGTATAAGTCAGGAAATAAATATCTACAATCACAGTAAATATTTCTAATTTTGAAGCATACATACCGGAATGGGTACTCTGCTCTACACAATCACTGGAAATGTGCACCCTTGTATGACGGGGTGTTTGTTGAATATCGTTGGATTCACTATTGCGGTAGTATTGTTGCTTGAACAAAAACATAAATACTTAGTTAAGGGTGATATAATAAAATATGAATAGACTTTACAAGCATGCTACTACGGTTTCCTTATTCATTTGATTTACCTACATGGCTGGGGAGATAGGAGTCTGGCCCAAGCTTTTTCTATATTCAATCACACTTTTAAAAACATGTTTGCAACCAAGCTTTAGGTCCTCCTCAATGGAAGAAATGTTGAACATATTTAACTGCAATGCATAACACCATTAAAAATACCAATAACAAAAACATATATTTGTTCTCTACTGTTAAATAAATATTAACCACAGTTAATCATTTAAATCTTACTATTCAGGATTTTAGTTTTCCATAGCCACCCTGGCCTAGTTTATGCTGGCCGTGTTTTTCCACTCTGGCCTTGGTTGCTTTGGAGGTGTCTGGTAGCCTACATATGGAATTTTTGAAAAAAATTAGATATTGGAATTGTTACTTAAAACAGGAAAGAAAAACATAAATGATCATATTTCACTGATAATATGACATGTGTTGCACCTTTCTTGACCAGCTTGTGGATGTCTTCCTTGTTTTTTAAACAAGTTCTCCTTTGCATCCTCTATTAGCGCCTTCCACTCTTTCTCTGGAACTATGGGAGGGCGCTCGTACTGAAGGTCTAATTGCAATTTCTCCCTATACTGGGCCCTGGTATATTTTAAATTCTCGCCAGCTAACTTTGTAACCACCTTCTTGTTGAAAGTGTTTCCGAACAAGTTTACCATGCGGTCTATTAAATCATCTTTCTTTTTTCTATATTGGCCATTCCACCGTGTGCAAATGGTGGGGCCAAACAACTCCAATGCTTTGTCATTTAAGTTTCTATAGAAAACATTGTTTCCTGCATAAACGTGTTATCCATTATTTATAATAATCTCAACAAATGTCCGTTTCAATTTCATGAAAAAAATGAATCAATTAATTAACAATTACCTGCAATCTTCTGAATCTTGATCGGAACAGATGCAACATCCACTAGAAAGGTGACATATTGTGATCCAGTGCTTTTAATTTGTTCTGCTCCATGCAAAATAGTTTCCTCTCCATCTACAGTACGTTCCTCTCCGGAGTCATGTGGAGTCCCAAGCTCTGATTCATCATGCTCCGATGTGTCATGCCGGTCAAAATCATTGTGCTCATCAATGGATTCAAGGGGAACCTTAGGAGGCTCAAAAATCCTCACTTGCACTTTGCTATGTCGACTTATTTTTTTGCATTGGACCATCACTGCTACCTATAGCAGTTTTAGGATCGGTAGGTTCCCACCACATGGGGTTTAAAAACTCCTACAAACGGAAAACTTTACTTTATCAGATCATATAAAAAATATAAAACAGAAAAACGGATATGAAATTGTCATAGTTGATAAAAATATGTGAAGATTGCACTTACCCCTAAATTAATTATTGTATTTTGTAGCTCTACAATTCTTTCCCTGTCCTCCTGTGTCAGCGGTCTTTTGCTAAGAAAACCTAGATATTCTATGTTAGCCTTCTTCAAGACCTTCGTTACAATTGTCATTAGGTCAGTGGAAAAAAATATTTTGTCCTCATCAATATCCTTAGTGGGAGCCTTCCACATTGACCATGCCACAATACATTGATGAATAAAATTAATGATATGAACTTTAACATTTGAGAAATTTAGTTATTGTAGTCATAATTTATTACTGTATTTAACATTTACTGATGAGGCACAGCGAGTGCCTTTCCACGGTCACCATGGACAGATGTAGCAGGGGATTTTCGGACATGGTCACCCTGTACAGAAGTTGAAACAATAAATCAATCAACAAAAGTTATGAAATTCACCTGTAACATTTAAAAAATGAAATATTGGAGTAATATCAGAAAAAAAAAATGAAATTTCAGAAATTTAGTTGTTGTAGACATAATTTGTTACTGTATTTAACATTTACTTGTTGAGGCACAACGAGTGCCTTTCCACGGTCACCCTGGACAGATGTAGCGGGTGATTTTTTTCCACAGTCACCCTAGACAGAAGTTGACACAATAAATCAATCAATAAAAGTTATGAAATTCACCTGTAACATAAAAAAAATGAAATATTGCAGTAATATCAAAAAAACAATAACAAAATTTCAGAATTTTTGTTGCTGTAGTCATAAGTTGTTATTGTATTTAACATTTACCTACTGAGGCATAACGGGTGCCTTTCCACGGCCCCCCTGGATAGATGTAGCGGGTGATTTTCTGCCATGGTCACCCTGGATAGAAGTTGACACAATAAATCAATCAATAAAATTTATGAAATTCACCTGTAACATTAAAAAAATGAAATATTGCAGTAATATCAGAAAAAAAAAATGAAATTTCTAAAATTTAGTTGACATTGTAGTCATAAGTTGTTACTGTATTTAACATTTACTTGTTGAGGCATAGTGGGTGCCTTTCCACGGTCACCCTGGACAAATGTAGCCTGTGATATCTCACGGTCACCTTGGATAGATGTTGACACAATAAATTAATCAACAAGAGTTATGAAAGTAATTGTAAAAACATTATGCAGTAAAAAATTGAAATATTGCAGTGATAAATTGTAACAATGATTGATCAAAGGTTGAGTTGAATGGTATGTAAGATATTTTCCCCCATAGTCGCACCCCCTCCATCTATTCGATTTAAGTTGTAATCGATCAACAACTCTTCACCTGGAACTATTGTTTTTGTTGCACATACAAATATACGATTTCCTTCATGTCCCTCAAATATGAAATTTGGCTTCTTAGTTGTTTCCACTAGTCGTGTACTATTTATAAAGCCCGCAATGTTTCCAGTAGCTTTTGGCCTTCCCTCAATATACATAGTTGCCCCTTTATTTTGATTGTTATCTATTAGTTATGTATAATTTGCGGCAACTCCGTATCTTTGCATACTTTTCGTATATCAGACCAACATCAACCAATGATTGTTGTTGTATAATGGTCCGACATACTCCATCAATTCAGTTACAGTGCCATATCCGACCTTTATGCCATCCATGGAAAATAACCCCAATCCATGTAAGGATGAAAGAGCAATGCGATACATCCTCCCACCGATCAAGAAATCTGTGTCCACTTCAGGTAACTCCTTAGGTGCCCATCGTTTCACTATATGTTTATACCTCAAGGGAAACTCAATGTCACCTATGCTCTCAACATCATAATTACACGACCCTCCATTGGCAATAAAAAATTACATGCGTATACAAAATCGTTTCCTTACCTTTTCCAACCTAGTTGATCTAGAACTGATAGATCTAGTACAACACGTCTCACTTTCAACCTCTCTTAGTATATCTTGATCATCACTCGAGGAAGATAGATCTGACAGATACCTATTTGGTGGTACCTACACTCGTTAAAACAAGAAGATAAGTTATCGTTGCATGTTGCATAAAGTTGCATAAAGTTGCATAAGTTCCATAAAGTTCCATAAGTTGCATGTTGCATAGCTTCATATATTTGCATGTTGCATAGTTGCATATAGTTGCATATTTTTATATTTCCATATAGTTGCATATGAAATTGTTGCAGTATAGTTGCATATAGCTGCAATATAGTTGCATAAGTTGCATTGTTGCATAAAGTTGCATATAGTTGCATATAAGTTGCATAAAGTTGCATATATATGCATATCTCCCGACACTCAGTGGAGAACTGGATTTGAGACCCATCAAAGAGTTCGAGTGGGGATCGATAGTTTGGAAATCCATGATCCTTGAATTTCACATCTTTGGAAAGCGCCTTTAGTGGCTAGTGGGGAATGGAGGAAAGGTTCGAGTTGGCAATAATGTTGGGGTTGGTTGTGAAAAATATTACAAGATGATCAAGTTGTTGTTTAATCCATTTCATGCATAGGGTGTAATGGTTTTGATGAAGTTGTACAAAATATAAAGGAAAGGGTTGTGGTCTTCTATATGGAAGACTGTGACGGAGACAATGGGATGGAAGGAGGGGGTTTCCTCTATCGATGTTGTACAAGGACCCAAGACCCATACCCAGTGCTCAAAATATCCTATTGATGCCCATACTCCCACTTGAATGCCAAAGACACCCTCGAGAGGTCATCTATGGTGGTTTGAGGTGTCATTCATGAAATTTGAGCCCTAGAAGTTGCATAAAACCTTGAGAGATTGGGTGTGCTAGTTTGAGGTGTCATGTTTGGTCATGGATGCCTAGAAGCTTTGTACTTCGACTAAGCCTTGGGTTCCCCCCTCAACCATATCAAGGCCTTAAGACCCATAGCTAATGCTCAAAACCTTGTGAGAGCACTTACATCATTTCTTAGATGACTCAAAGCTTTATTTTCCCCCTAAGGCATGGCCTTATTTCTTATATCATTTCCAAGACCTTGAGACACATATATACTACTCAAAAACACCTAGTTGATCTAGAACCGATAAATCTAGTACAACACGTCTCACTTTCAACCTCTCTTAGTATATCTTGATCATCACTCGATAGTTGCATATAGTTTCATAGGTTGCATTGTTGCATAAAGTTGCATATAGTTTCATATATAAGTTGCACAAATTGGATATAGTTTCATAAGTTTCAGTGTTGCATAAAGTTGCATATAGTTGCATATTGTCATTAAAAAACATGATAAGTTGCATTGTTGCATATAGTTGCATAGCTGCAATTAGTTGCATATAGTTGCATACGAAATTGTTGCAATATAGTTGCATATAGTTGCAATATAGTTGCAATATAGTTGCATATAGTTGCAATATACTTGCATAAGTTGCATTGTTGCATAAAGTTGCATATAGTTGCATATAGTTGGATAAGTTGCATATAGTTGCATAGTTGCATATAGTTGGATATAGTTGCATATAGTTGCATAGTTTCATATAGTTGCATATAGTTGCATAAGTTTCATATAGTTGCATAGTTGCATATAGTTGCAGTTAGTTGCATATAGTTGCAGTTAGTTGCGGTTAGTTGCATATAGTTGCATAGTTGTGGTTAGTTCCATATAGTTGCATACGAAATTGTTGCAATATAGTTGCATATTGAATTTGTGAAAAGGATGTCAGGATATTGAATGGCATTGTCTTGAATGCAGAGAAGGAGAAATGGCTTAGTTGGGTAGGGTAATGATTTCTATATGTGATGGAGGGGAGGGCTCTATGGGGGGTGGGGTCTAAGAAGATTAATCCAACATGATGTTTTAATATATGACAATTTGTCACATAATGTGTGACTTTATTAGAAGTTACGTCCTTGGTTTGGTTTGGAGGATGAACAACTAGTGAATTTACGGTTTTGAGGCCGAGTGGGAGAAGGTCTTGGTCTAGTAAGAGGGTTCCAAGGATTAGCGTTGGTAATAGGGTTAGGGTTAGTAGAGTGATAGAAAATAGGGTACCTTGGTAAAGAATGGTTAAAGGCTTAGTCAATGCAAAGTATTTCAAACAAATCAATTTAAGAAAAAAAACAACCAATAATCCAAAATTAAATTTGAGAATAATTACCTAATATGGATATGGAATCTAGAGTTGGATGTGTAGTTGTGTGAACACTTCCATGTATTGTAGTACTAGGCTTGATGAAGTTATAACCACTCACACATGATATTTTCTAGATAGAATAGGGGATAAAAATGCTATGTGATAGTGTCACACAATGGATTCCATGTATTGATGGACTTTGTCACGCATTTGGAAGTAGAAGATTGAGTTAAATGTAGAATTATAAATTGACTTGTTCACCAAGTTTGAATGATTCCTTGTAGATATTTTATTGTAAGGATAAATATTTGAGCCTCGGAAAATCTATAAGTACAATGTGAGGCTACTAATATAGGAATATAAGGCTTCTCCATTCATTTGTCCTCTATATTCTTGTAAAAATGAGTGCTTATGTTTTTTATTATGGATCCTATTAACAATTTCATGAGATCTGGATGTAATAGTGCTTGATATGATTAAAGAAATGTCCAGGAAAAGGCTTGGTTTCGATTGGCTCACGAGTGAAATGGATTTTGGGGGGGAATTTTCTTTCCTGCATATATTTATTTTGGTCTTTTAGGGTTGTCTATGTGATTTGAACTTGGGTTGATTATTTCATGTCATATGTATACTATGGGGTGATTCTAATGTGAATATATGAAATGTTTATTTGTATATTCATAGAATTATATAGAATACACTTTGATTTCAAATTACCTCCTTAATGAAGATTTGGAATAGAGTGCGCTTCGGATTAGGGTTATGGCGAGCCCAACTGAAAAGGTGCAACAACAACATACATAGAAGGCTCCCAAGAAAACAATGCAGCCAGACTCCGTAGAAGAAGCCTCTGTCGAGCTTCCAGCACCCCTAGGAGGGAAGAAACAACTTATCGCATCGAGTAGGCTAGCAGCCGGCAATGTAGCAACAACACCAACGTCAAGGGAAACCATAACATGGGAACCAACCATTTGGGCCCAGATAAGAGATGAGAAGGGACTGAGGGCATGGAAAGTGCTAAACCCTAGCCATCGACGCAGCCTTGATCTAGAGCACGGGAGCAAAGGAGCCAGCACGGGAGAAAAGGATCTTTTTGGCTCTACCTTCATTATGGAGCAGTCCGTCGAACCCCCAACAATAGAGGTCGAAGATCCCAACGTCTGTGGTTGTGCCTTTATCTACCCCTGCATTTTTATACTCCATATTTTTTATCTACCCTGGGCAATACATTGGGTATATTTATCAAAGTAGACCCAGATAGGATATCGAACAACTTCATCACTTTCGCCCGCATATGTGTTGAAATTGACCTCAGTCAAGGGCTTCTGGATACAATTCTTATTGATTTCACTAAGGGAGATCCTTACACATAGATGGTTGATTATGAGAACACCACTTTCAGATGTCACTCTTGTCAACAAACAGGGCATCTCCAGGCAACGTTTCCTCTATCCCCTACCCCTTCCTCGACCCCTAGAGCACAGAAAAGAGATAATGGATGGAATGCCCAAAAACCTCACAAAAGCAGCCTAAACCCTTCCTTTGACAACGAGAAGCATCAAAAAGACGCACCAACTCCTCTTCCTTCTACAACGCCTTCACGGATTCCATGTATTGATGTACTTTGTCATGCATTTGGAGTTTTCTCAAGCATAAAATCTAAGTCAATTAACATGGTTAGTTCTTTTCTTGTATGTACAAATTTATTGTCTCTAGAACAAGGTCAACATATCCAATATCACATAATAAAAAGATTGATTTGAATGTTATTTTGTTCTGGACAATGTTTTTCTAAAAAAAAAATGTAATGAATTGCTAGTTTCCATAGGATTAGGAAAGCCTTGTTGGGAATGAAATGTAGAAATTACTTTTTCCATGGTCATTTGGTGAGGTTCCTCAATTTTTTAATGACGTGAGCCTTTCTATGAACCAAATGAAATATTTCAACACCATAATCAAACCTATTTACACTAATTGTTCAAAAGATTACCTAAACAAGATGTTGGGTCATGGAATGAAATTATTGTTGGTTATTCCAGGATTTTCCATCCCTAGAAGCCTTCACATTATTCAATTTGAATGAAATCATTCCCCCCCCCATGAATCCTTGACATTCTTCAATGAAATGCATTTCCTAGGCATAAAACCCAACTTAATCACCATGGTTAGTGTTATGCCTAAATGCGTAGATTTATTGGATTTGGAACAAGATAGGTAGATATATGGAATGCAATCATTGTTGGTTATCCCATATTCTTTTTCCCCATTAATCCTTGACATTCTTCAATGAAATGTGTGTAGTAATTATTGTTGGTTATTCCAGGATTTTCCATCCCTAGAAGCCTTCACATTATTCAATTTGAATGAAATCATTCCCCCCCATGAATCCTTGACATTCTTTAATGAAATGCATGTCCTAGGCATAAAACCCAACTTAATCACCATGGTTAGTGTTATGCCTAAATGCATATATTTGTTGGATTTGGAACAAGGTAGGTAGATATATGGAATGCAATCATTGTTGGTTATCCCAGATTCTTTTTCCCCATTAATCCTTCACATTCTTCAATGAAATGTGTGTAGTCTTAGGCATAAAACCCAACTCAATCATTGTGGTCAATGCTCTGCATGCATGTTCATATTTATTGGTCCTAGGATAAGGTAAGTAAATTAATTGTTATGCAATAAAATTTGATTTAAATGTAATGTTTTTTGTGGGAAGTATTCTTGTTGAAATGGAATGGAATTAGTGCGACATAAACCCCACAATTTGAGGTCAAACCATACTATATAGAAAAGACTTTTGTAATACCTTTTGATTTCCCCTACATTTTAACTATGAGTCATATTTGGTTGTCTTGGGAATAAAACCCAACTCAATTACCATGGTTAGTGTTTTGTCTGTAAGAAGATCCATTATTATGCAATAAAAAATTTGATTTGAATGTAATATTGTAGCGGGAAGTGGTATTCTATAAATGGAATAAAATGATTGTTGATTGGGATATGATTAGTAAATCCTTGTTGGTAATGAAGTGAAAAAATTACTTTGTCCATGGTGACTTGGTGAGGTTCTTTAATTTGTCAATGAGACGAGCCTTTCTAGTAACCAAATGCAAGATTCCAACACCTTAATCAAAACACTTTACACTAATTGTTCAAAACACAGTGTAAAAAATATGTTGGGTCATTGAATTAAATTATATGAGAAAAACGTTTTAGGGTCGTGGAACTCATGTGATGTAGGAATCCATAGTGTTATTTCATGTACACAAGTCCAACAAAATTGATAGATTGTCAATATGTTCATCAATATGCACTTTACCACAATGCCTAGCTCATGACCTAAAGCAATTGAAGGATAATGGCCATTTTTCTCCTAGGTGTGAAAAAACCACATCGAGCATTGCCAATGCATACCATCATCTCCAACAAGTGTATTTGGGTGTGGTGGAGGTGAGAACATTGACCTTATCCTTTTGGGGCAATTATTTCCTACTTTGCCCATCAATGGCATTTTGAAAATGCCTCTCATTAGGAAAAACCTTAGTTTTAAAATCATCAAAGAAGCCATTTTAGAGTGGTGGAACTTGTCTGAGTCCAAAAAAACCATAAAATCGTTGATCCATTCATCGATTTCATTTTATCATAAAAACTACCCTGCAGCTCAGAGTCATTGGTGGGTGATGGACAATTTTCTCCAGTGTGTGCAAAGCCACAACAAACATTGCAACTATGTTTCATTAACTCTATTAGTTTGTTTGGGCTTGGTGGAGGTGAGAAAATTTTCTACATGCTTCTATGGAATCTATTTTGTACTTCAACCATCAAATGCATTTTGAGAATGAATCTCACTAGGGAAAACCCTAGTTTTAAAAATCGTTTGAGAAAACAATTTTAGGGTAGTGGAACTTATGTGATATGGGCATCTCTAGCACTATTCCCTGTACATGAGTGTAGTGAAACCGATTACTCATTGATTTTTCTAATGGTTTTGATTTTATTGTAAACCCTAGCTCACAGCTCGAAGCTTAAGGGACAATGGCCATATTTCTCCAAGTAATGAAAAAACCACACCGAGCATTGAAATAATTTTATAAATGAGGATAAACTGGATACATGGATATATATAGTCTTACCAATTTTGTCATGTCGATGTCTATCTATCTCTCTCCTCTTCTATCACTCCAACCAGTAAGGGCACTCTCACGGGATATTCTCCTCTTTCGCTCGGCCAACAAGGGCACTCTCACAGGTCATTCTGCGCGGGGTTATTCCCATGTGCCCTCCTCTGGTGTCCCCTCCTTCCCCGTGTTCCCTCCTCTCCACTCTGCGTGTAGTGTTTGAGTGTGCCCTCCTCTCCACTCTGTGTGCAGGAGCACGAGCTATGAGCGTGAGCGTGTAGTGTTTGAGCGGGAGAGTGTAGTGTTTGATTTTGTTTTGTTTTGTTTTTTATTTTTTATTTTTTATTTTTTATATATAATATAATTTATAATTTATAATATATAAATTATAAATCATATATATATATATATATATATATATATATATATATATATAGATATAGATATAGATATAGATATAGATATAATCCCTAACTCATAGCCCCTGAAATATATTATACAATATATAATCCCATTCTCATAGCCCTCGAGACATTTAATCCCAACAATAGGTGAGTGTGGAGGTCTGGAAGGGGTCAAGTGCCCCGACAAAAGTGAGAGTCCCGAAACCCCTAGATTTAGGGAGGGAGTGACTAGCAAAGGTGAAAAGACCATCAAGGAGGAGGAGAAGGGGCAGTGAAGGGAGGCCAGACTGACTCCAATAAAGGACTCCCCACCCATAGAAAAAAGAAGTAGACTCAGAAATAAAAGGTGGAGCAAGGGACACTGAAGTAGAAAGAGAAGTAGCCAAGGAAGACATACCTGATAAAGCGTTTCCTCGTCGAAGGAGGTAGTCCAAGGAAGGTGAAGAGAGATGGCCTACAACAGAGTGTCCTATTCACCCCGAGCCCTGGAAGCATCCATTGGCCGACCCTAATCCCACTGAGCGAGAATCTCCCATGTTCGTATGAGCTTGACTATTGTGTTCCCTCATGCCCTATTGAGAACCCCATTTCTTGTGCAGGGGAGAGGTGGAGGTGCTCTTCCCTCTCTTCTGTCGTTCTTTGCCCTTGGAGAAACTAGGGAGCCCCTCTGTAAGGGGGAAACCCATGAAATGTGTTCGTGTGTGAACATGATGTAAATATCTAAACTTGGTCTCATAAATATGGTGCTCCTTAGACTATCAAAAAATAAAAAGAGGAATCCATGTATGAAATATAAACCCTCTACAAATAGAGAAACCAAAATTCAACAAAATGTCATATATTCTTATTGGTGTATTAACGTGGTGGATGCATAATCCTAATGCCCAAGATACTTATAACTATAGAATAGTTGAATATCTGGCCTGATATTCTTAGGTTGTGTCTTCCTTCAAGTTCCTCTAAATGTACCCCATGAAGAAAAGGTCATTTATATTGGAAACTTATGCTTTTTATTTTAATGATTCTCAATGAATAACATTTGAAGCTGGCAATGTGAAGCCATGTCTTCCTCATTACATAGCTTTACATATATACATTTTTTCATGAATAACAAACATATTTAGGACAATGGTTGATGAGGGAGCTTCCACATCTATTGTGCCTTTGTCATGTTGGTGTGCCCTAGGCTCCCCTAAGATAGTCCCATCACTAATGATGTTTAAATCCTTTGATGACATTCTTTCAAGACTCATGGAATTATTCCTTTATTCTACTTGAAATTGGGGGAAATATAGTGACCTGTATAGATAGAGGTTATTAGTAATCCTTTAGAATACAATCTCCTCCTAGGTCATAGTTGGACGTGTGAAATGATGGATGCGGTATCTATGTTTTTTTTCGTGATTTATTTCCCTCACTAGGGGAAGATTGTTCCTACTAACCAGTTGTCTTATTTCTAAACTAGTCAAACTACTTCAACAAGATGCAATGTTCAATTGATCAAGAATTCCATGAGGACATGAGAAAATGTGGGTGTCAGGATGTACCCATCCTTGATGGGAAATTTTAATCTCCGCTCACCCATATCTTACATTAACTCTTCCCATGTATGTGTGATATTGTACATCTATAGAAACTCCATGGAAATTGAATGTTTCTTCAGAACATTTTACTTTGAATATCTATGGGGTTTACCAAATCCTTATATCTTGGCATAGGAAAAAATACATGTAATGATGTCTCTTACTTTTTCTATGGATAAAATCACTTATTATACCATTCAAATGGCCTTACTAGACACTATTCATGCTTCTTATCTAATGGAGGAGTATGGTTAGAAGCTCAAATATAGAGGGGGGTAGGGTATGTATACCTTTGTATACATTAGCATTCAAATCGTTGCATGGAGGGGGTCCCTTGTCCCACAAACAAGAGGGTCTCATACACCAATGTGGGCCTAATGGTTAAGAATATGTGTATACTACTTGGATGTCATAGGTTCAAATACAAATGGGGGTAGGGTATGTATACCTTCATATATGGGGAAAACAATTAGATGGGGAAAACCTATGATCGAAAAAAATGCATAAAAAGAAGCATTACACTCTATCCTAGTTGGACTTAGATCCCAATGCCTTGATCTCTAAGTCACTTCAACTAGTAGATTTATTGTTTCCTCCCCCTTTCCTTACTCATTAATCCTTTGTGCCTCCCTTAATTGAACCTCTTTTGATTCCTACGGAAACCCAGAATCTTGAATCGACCCTTGTACCCCCTATGGAATTGCATGCAAAAAATGATTCACTCCCAAATACCATTTTATCTCAACCCTATGTAGTTTTGAATTGGAAAAAGGAACACCAACAATAAGAGGAGGATGAAGTAGAATAAGAAAGAATCCCAAAGAAAACTAGGAGGAAAACAAA
>ML819436.1:64690-79512 GCA_009831015.1 Picea engelmannii
GTCATTCTTCGCTCCTTTTCCCTCTGCTCCCTCTCCCGGTTCCCCCTATGTCCCTGCTCCCCATCCTGGCTCGAAGTATCAACTTTCTCCTACTCTTCCCTCTGCCTGCCCCCCTCGAATGTAAAGTGGGCTCTGTTCCTCCTTCCCGCAAATGCATTAGACCGCGACAGGAAAATGTGACTATGGTTGTGGGGCAAGATGTTATTTTGGAAGACATCCCTTTCTCTATGGGAAAACCCTTGTGGGAAAATTCTATAGGAAGAATGTTTGAGCCAGAGCTCTGGCCTAGTGGATTAATACCAATTCGAAGTTAGAGCTAGATTATGTCTATGTCTTTCATATTCTTCCTAGATGTTGGTTAAGCTTCAAGTTTGCCACTGTCAAAGACATGGAGGCAATCCTGAGAAAGAATTGGCAGTGCGACCCCTCTGGTCTTATCTTACGAAAATGGGATGTGGGTTTTGATCCCCTATGAGCCCCAATTTATGTCCTGCATGTTTGGGCAATTCTTCTCGGATTGCCTCTATTGTTCTAGACCAAGCCTTTCCTTAGAGGCATTGAGGAAAAAATAGATAAGTTATGTGGGTTGGATTCCTCTTGAGAATCCAAGCTGAAATGACATTGGGCCTAGATCCTAGTCGAAGTGGACTTGTGCGATGGCCTTCTGGAGGAAATAGATTTAGTGATGGGGCGACTCAAATGGGCTCATAAAATTGACTATTGGTGATTTTCGTTCCATTTCTTCTCTTGTCATGAGGTTGGCCATTTAAAATCAACGTTCCAAGCTGCGTCCTAAGCTTGGAAAGCCCAAAAAACTTTGGGTAAAAAAGTCATTGCTTCAGCAGTGGAAGGAGTCAGGTTGCTTGAGATAGAGATCGTAGCTACACCTAGTTTTGACGAAGATGTTGGCCTTAAGAAAAAAACTCTCAAGGGAGCTATGGGTTTGACTTCAACTCAGAAGGATGTTGGTAAGCTTACAAATGTTTCCTTTTTAAATTCATCTTTACCCTCCTCTCCCTTGGTAGTGTCATCGGTTACACCCCCCAGTTTGGTGTTCGACGCTCACAGTGTCCCTCTTGCACCTCCTCCCCCTCCTCCACCTTCCCCCCACCCTTATCCACTTTCTTCCCCTCATGTTCCCTCACCNCCTCCATCTTTGGCCTCCAAGGCTGCCTCCCCCCCCATCCTCCTTGCCTAGGAATCCAAAAAAGGAATCAAGATATTCTCTAAGGTCTAGAACTATGAAGGAGGACTCATCGACGGGTGACCTAGCATTAGATTCTCATGCGCATAACCTAGTGGGACGTAAATCCTACCTCCTAAAAGCACAACAAAAAGCAACATTTGATATTAAGATGAGAAAATAGTCCATGATTGTGAGGGCCCTTGGAGAAAAAAAATCCCCTAAGAGGGTTCCTCCATGAAAATCCTCTCTTTTAACGCAAAATCAATTGCCCCCCCTGAAAGCATCTAGCCCTCAAACAACTCATTTTGAGCCATTGCCCTAACGTATTCCTAATCCAAGAAATAATGGTTGACATAATATGAGCTAGGGATTTTTTCGAAACCTGGCTGAAGTCTTGGTATTTCTACACTGTGGATGCAGATGGATTCTCTGGTATTCTAATAACGGGTTGGAGCCCAACTCTCAGCGCACTTTCGGTCTTGGCCTTCAACTCATCCATTTCGGTCCATTTAGAGGATAAAGTAAGAGACTTTAGTATCGTCAACGTTAATGTGTATGGAACGTATGCAAAGCATGAATTATCCTGGAAATACTTGGCAGATTTGAAAGCCCTAGACTATCCCCATACTCTGATGGGAGGAGATATCAACTTGACTTTGTCCACTCGGGAAATATGGGGTGCCAATGCTCGACCTGATAATCTGAGTTCCCTTTTTACATCGTTCTTTGAGAAGGAAAAGTTGGTCGACTTGGAGCCTGTCAAACTCATCCCCACATGGAGGAACTTCTGACTGGGGGATGTGGCGATAGAAAAATTTCCAGATCACTTCTTGGTGTCAGAAGACCTCCTCTCTGGTCCTTTCCTTTTCAAATCATGGTTCTCCTCCGGAGGCCTCTCAAATCACCTTCCAATAATGCTCCAAATGGACTAGGGTTTGGACAAGCCGTCTGCTCCATTTAAGTTTAACCACTTATGACTTCAAGAAGAAGAGTTCTTAGATCTCATCGAGGAATCATGGACTCCTCTCTCTACTGAGAGGCCTTCCTCCTTGATGCACCATATAGCAAAGAATAGTGCACAAGTCAAACAATTAATGAAGGTTTGGAGCACAATCTGCATTAAATGATGTAGAAGAAAAAATAGAATCCTTGATCTCGGGGGGATCAAATTTCCCTTTTGCGAACATGGATCTCTCCCAATTACGAAAACTGTAGGAACATAGTCACTCTCTATTGAAAAATGAGGAAGTTGTAACACTCTGTTTTCCCCCATGGTTGTAATTATGCAAAGATTTCATGTAATGTGATTATGAAGCATGTAATTATGTTATTGATTAATAGGAAACATCAGAAAGCTAACTGAGAGGGAAATGCCTTGAGTATTGGCCATGATATCACAAGTGGGATTGGTGAAGTGGGAATCAGTGAGGTGGACTAGTGAGGGGAAATGGAGAAGTTTCAATGAAGAAAATAAGAAGCTTGCTCAACATTCCAACTCACACCTGAAAACATTGAATGCACCACCTACCCACGTACTTAAAACTGCATGGAGCCATGTGACCAGTTATGGGTAGCATGTGCAATACCCCTGGGTTGAACCCAAATTGTACATATAAATGTAAGTGTACTTTATATATAAGTTGGTGAGTTGAAGGAATAAGATCTTTGTTTGGTTTTGCATGCATTGAGTTAATGCGTGAGAATCTCACACCAAAGGAGTGCGCGTAGTTTTTAAAATGATATAGTGTGCAGTTTAATGTATTTGGCGTGCACGTGTGTAAGTACGCAAGAATGACACACTAGAACAGGAACAACTTGAAGATTACAATGTGCACTGGTATAAGTGCGTAAGGACAACACACTAAAAGAAGAGTCTTCCAGGATTCAATGCACACCAACTTACTGTGTGATTTTGGAGGCCAGAGAGCCCTTTTTGTATATATTTCATGATGTAACATGCACCTGTGTAAGTGTGCGAGGGTGGTGCACTGAAAGAAGAGTGTGTGCATACCAGAAGTTTCACGTGCACTGGTTTAGTGCGCGATCTTTATGTTTTTTAGGCTAGTGAGCCTGGATGCAAGAAGATCAGTACTTCTCTACTGAGAATGTAAATGTAATCACTTGCAAATATAATGAAAGTTATACATCACTGTGGCAGACCAACCACGTAAAAGAGTATGGGGGGCTAACTCCACTAGTTGAGGTTAAGGGGGCTTAAACCCAAAATGGAATATTATTTTAATATTTCTTAAAAAGTAGGGATCTTATTTTATCCTAAGTCCGAGGGAGAGGGACATGTGGATTGAAGACAGTTCTCAACATGACAAGTGTCAAGTTGGGAACATGCATCCAAATAGTTTAGAATTAGTACCCTTTTGCTATCATTCATGAAATCATTGAGTTGTGATCTGTACCTGAGGGTTACTGTCATCGAACCCTTCTATTACTGTGATTAGAACTCTGATAAATATTGTCGTAGATAATTGTAGCTTGATTATCTTATAGAGTTGGATTGAGGAGGCAAGTTGTTAGTCCCGTAGGACATTGCATTCTCTCCAGGTGAGAGAATTGTTGGGAATTAGTTCTTGAGGTGCTAAATTGCAGTGACAGGGCTCTGAGACTTCATGTCCGACAGGGCTCTAAGACATCATGTTCGACCTGTTGTTGAAGCCCTAGAAGGGAAGTGGGGCAGCCAAAGGACTATTGAACAGAGAAGGGGCACACTTCCTGGGGTGGGACATGAATGTGGGGAATGAGGGACTGTAAGTTGTCAGTATGAATTGGTACCTGTGATGGAGTTTCCTGTGTTTGAGTCACTTGTGATGGAGTTTCTTGTGTTTGAGTCACTTGTGACTGAGCTTCATGTTGACTAAGAAAACTTAGCTCGGCTATGAACCCTTACCAAAGTGTAGTTTAGCCCCATCTCGGGGGTGACCCTCTGTTGAGAATTATGAGCAGGGTGGTCTAAGGTTGGGAGGAACATGGAAGGTCTACACGCAGTTGGTGTACCTTTAATCAAAGCTAAGTGTCAATTATGTATTAAAGCATGTGTTGTAGTAATAATTATGCAATTTTTTTCATGGGTTTATTCTGTTTATGCTGCATGTATATTTATGTTATGATTTTGTATATAACCATGCATTGCATAGGGTATTTATATGTTTTAATTAGTATCAGAGTTGGTATCAAATTTCAAGAAAATTTTAAGTGGCATAGCCCAACACGTGGTTGGGTATGTTACAAATTGGTATCATAGCCCAATTTTCAACACTCAGCCTGGATGTGCCAAGTTAGCTTAATTTAGAAGCAGATTCTCATAGAGAATTGAATTTGAGAGTGGATAAATTTCAAGTTACAGTGCGTCCATGAAGGAAATTGGAAGCAATTGAGTGGAATATGGTAAAAGCCTCAATTTTTGTTGTTAAATTCATGGAGAATTTGGGGAAATTTGGTTAAGTGATGAGATATCTTTAATGTTAATCCACGTTTAAGGAAATTCAAACAGGGATTGGTCAAATTTGAAGTTATAGGGAAGCCACGACATATTGAGTGAAATTGAGCAAATTTCATGGCTATAGAACATCCATGGTAGAAATTGGGTGAAAATGGGCAAAACCCCCAGTTTCTGGGTCAAAATTTTGGAAAAATCAGTTAAGCATCGAAATATTGTGTGCGCTAAGTAGTAATGATGCACATAAAAATAAGGGTGCGTAAGTGTGCGCATTAAAATCGGGTATTTCGCTGTGTGGAGCCAGTGATATGGAAAAATAGTGTTGCGTAGGAGTGCGCACTAAAATTTCGGCATTGCGCAGAAAATAAGGGTGCATAGGATATATACACTAAATTTTTGACACTATGCCATGTACAACTGGTGGCGTGCACATAAGATAGGTGCACAGTAATGAGCGATGAAGTTGGCATCGAAGGGTGCAGAGTTTGTGGCACATGAATAATAATGTGATGCACATGAAGTATTGGTGCACAAAGTGAACACATTAAACCCTAGCACTGTGCAATGTAGTGCTTGCAGAGCGTGCAAAATATTGGTACGCGACACAAAAGTCGTGCCCAGTAGATATTGGCGTGCAACAAAATATTGGTGTGCAGTGTGAATACACTAAACCTTAACATAGTGTGGTGTGGTTCTTATAGTGTGCACATAGTATTGGTGTGTGACACAAAAGTTGTGCTCAATAGAGATTGGCGCGTGACATAAAAGTATGCACACTAGATATAGATGCGCAATACATGCGCTCATTTCAGTGTTGCATGTGTAAAATTGACACATGCTAATTGTGGGTTATAATTGAGAACTATTGTGCACGAATTTGATTGAGAAGTTAATATTCCCAAGAAATCAAAAGAAAGAATTCTAATGCTTCATAGAAACATAATTGTACATAATTCCATGAATTTGTTAAATTGTTTAGCCTAACAAATTTTGTTGGTTGCACATTTTGCATAGTTAACAACATTTAGATAAGAACATGATCAACACAAGTTTAGAATCATGGAAGATATGCAGGGAGTTTACAACCATGAAGAAGAAGTTTGAGGAATGTATGTCCATATGGGTAATGAAGGTACAAATTCAAATGGACATGGAGAAGGTAAGGGCGAAAGCATGAACTTGGTAGAGACCATAAAAAGTTTTCAAAAGGATGTCCTAAGTTATAAAGCTAATAATGAGAGGCTTATGAAAGCTAAGGAGCAACATGAAGACTTCAACATCAGGTTAATGCAAAGCTTGGATAGAATAGAGAAGAAGATGGATAAGGAGACCAAGTCAAGTAGATCAAGGAGCCATAAGTCTCATGATAAGAGGGGAAGAACAAGAAGTGTTGTTAGGCATCACCATCACTCTCCAAGGCATTCAACTAGGAGAGCACATAGTAGTGCAAATCCATCCCCTGTCAAGAAGCAAAAGAAGAAGTCTGGAGTGGATGAACTTCAGGGGGAAATGAACAAAATCAAGCCTCCTAATTTTGATGGTGAACACAAGAAGGATGAGGATGTAGAGACATGGCTGCTAAACATGCAGAAGTATTTTCAGTTGCATAATTACTCTTCATGGGCAGAAGTTTGGATTGTTATTTATCAACTCAAGGGAAAAACATCAATGTGGTGGGATCAATTTCATGTATAATACATTGATGAGAAGAAGGTGACTTGGAGAGAATTCAAGAGGTACTTTCAAAAGAAATACTTAACTAAGAGATACTATGATAATAAAATGAAGGAATTCTTTGAATTCAAGCTTGGGAGTATGACCATAGATGAGTATGAAAGGAGGTTTTTAGAGCTACCGAAATATGTTTTCTTCATCAAGGATGAGCAAGTTAAGATTCAAATATATTTGAGTGGGCTGCCATCATTTATCAGTGACATGATACAATACGATGATCCCAAAACACTTGAGGAAACTATAGGAAGGGATACATGTCTTTATGATAAACATAAAGGGAAAGCAACTTATTAAAAATCTTGGGAAGACAAGAAGAAAGGAAAGATGGAACAGAGGAAGAAGGGAACTAAACCACCATTCTTCATAAATAACTATTGGGAACAACCAACTTCTAAAGAATCCAGAATGACAGAGGTATTGGGGCAAAGATCAAGGCAACCACCTATTCAATGTTGAGGTTGTAAGGAAGATCATATGTATAGAGATTGCCCTCACAGAAGTGAAAAAGTGAGGACTGTTCACAATGTACAACAAGTTGAAACAATGGAGGACATGGGAAAAATGTACCTACGATCTATGCAGCGCTGGACAACAAGCAAGTTGAGTTTTAGTCACATATGATTGAAGTGGAAGGTAAGATTAATAACCAACCCATTGCCATTTTAATTGATTCAAAATCTAGTCATAGTTATCTAGATCCTAAGATGGTGGAAATATTTCATTTGCTAAGAAACAAGCTTTGAAAAGCTTGGATGGTGAAACTACCTACATGAGCTAAAAGAAAAATTAATGAGATGGTTAAGGCATGTCCAATGAACATGAATGGACTAAGCACCAAGGCATATTTGAATATCATACCTTTAGGTTCCTATGACTTTCTAATTGATATGGATTGGTTGGACCAACATCATGTTGTCCTAGACTTTTATAATAAGGAATTTACTTGTTTGGATGAGGAAGGAAGCTTAAGGACAATACAAGGAATTCCTAGAGCAGTCACTATTGGAGAAGTTTCGGCCATGCAGCTGAAGAAAAGTTACAAGAAAGGATGCTAAATATTTGTCACGCAGATGGAAGAGACACCTAAAGATAAGGTGCTCGATATAGAAGATTATGCAGTTCTAAAAGAAATTGAGGAAGCATTCAAGGAAATACCAGGAGTGTCACCTAAGAGAGATATCGACTTCTCTTCAATCTGATGCATGGAGCAGCTCCAGTATCTAAGACCCCTTCCAGGATGAGTACACTAGAATTGAAAGAATTGCAAATTCAACTTGAAGAGATTCTGAATAAGGCGTATATACGCCCAAGTGTGTCACCTTGGTGTGCCCTAGTAATATTTGTGAAGAAAAAGGATGGAACTTTGAGACTTTTCATAGAATTCAAGTAGTTGAACAAGGTAACTATGAAGAACAAGTATCGGTTGCCAATAATAGATGACCTCTTTGATCAGCTGAAAGATGCAAAAATATTCTCCAAGATTGATCTCAGGTTAGGCTCTCATCAGGTCAGAATTAAAGAAGACATCAACAAGACTGCTTTCAGAACAAGGTATGGCCATTATGAGTTCACTGTGGTGCCATTTGGCTTAACAAATGCATTAACTATCTTCAGGTGTCTCATGAATTGTATATTCGGGAATTACTTGGACAAGTTTGTCATTGTCTTTTTAGATGATATTTTGATATATTCTAAGTCTTAAGACGAACATGAGCAATACTTGAGAATGGTGTTACACGTATTAAGGGAGCATCAGTTGTATGCCAAATTGAGCAAGTGCTCATTTTACTAGAAGCAAATCCATTATTTGGTCCATATCATTTCTTAGGAAGGAATAACAGTGGATCCAGAAAAGATAAAGGCCATTGCAAGGTGGGCAACACCAAGGAATGTATCGGAGGTGAGATCATTCATGGGCCTTACAGGTTACTATAGGAAATTTATTGAAGGATTCTCAAAGATTGCACACCCAATCACTTCCTTGCAGAAGAAAGGAGTGAAGTTTGAGTGGACACAAGATTGTGAAAGAAGTTTCCAACTCTTGAAGCAATTATTAACAAGTTCTCCCATCCTAAGGATTGCGGATCCAAATGAAAATTTCATTTTATGCACTGATGCATGTAAATAAGGACTTGGTGGAGCCCTTAGTTAGAATGGTTATGTGGTGTGTTATGAATCAAGGAAGTTGAAAGAGCATGAAACATACTATGCTACTCATGATTTGGAGTTGGCATACATAGTGCATGCCTTGAATATATGGAGGCACTATCTCATGGGAAAAATATTTGAGTTGAGGACATACCATTGTGGTCTGAAATACTTGTTTGGACAACCAACTTTAAATGTCAGGAAAAGCAGGTGCTTAGGTTTCCTCAATGAATATGATTTTGATATAAAACATATCAAAGGTAAAGAGAACAAGGTAGTTGATGCACTTAACAGGAGGGTGCATGAGATGCATGCTACAACCATTAGCATGTACGAATCAGATTTGAAAGATAAAATTCTAGAAGATGCAAAAACATATCAAAAATATGTGGAGGTAAAGGAAAAACTTCAGCAAGTTAAATTACATCAGAAAGTTGAAGACTATAAGCTTGAAAATGATGAAGTTCTCATGTACAAGGGAAGAATTTATGTGCCAAATTCTTGGGAATTGAAGAATCTAATATTGGGAGAAATGCATAATGTGCCTTATGTTCGACACCCAGGCTACTAGAAAACTATTGCAGTTATCTAGAACCAATATTATTGGTCATGCATGAAGAAAGAGGTTGTTGATTTTATTGCCAGGTGTTTGGAGTGTCAAAAGGTAAAGGTTGAGCATAGACACCCAACTGGGTTGTTACAACCATTACCCATTCCTGAGTGGAAATGGGAAGTTGTAACAATGTATTTCATCACTTAACTTCCCGGAACAAACAAGCAACATGATTCTATCATGGTAGTGGTGATGAAATACATTGTTACAACTTGATTTACATCAAAATTTTGGAAAGGATTGTTCAAGGGATTTGGAACAAATCTGCATTTTATCATAGCTTATCATCCAAAGTCGGATGGGCAGACTGAAAGGGTGAATCAAATAATAGAAGATATGCTAAGGATGTATGTAATGGATAAACCATCCCAATGGGAGAATTATATACACTTGGTAGAGTTTGCTTACAACAATGGGTACCAAGCATCCCTGAAGATGATCCCATTTGAGGCACTCTATGGCAGAAAATGCAACACACTAGTGAGTTGGGACAACCCAACAGACCGCATAGTAGTTGGGCCATAACTACTCAAGGAAATGGAAGAGCAGATGATGAAAATAAAGAAGAATTTAAAGGCTTCCCAAGACACGCATAAAAGTTATGCTGATAAGGGAAAAACTCACAAGGAATTTAAAGTTGGTGATCATGTGTTCTTGAAAGTAAAGGCCAACAAAAGTTCCCTGAAGTTGGGAAATTTCTCAAAGTTGACAACTCCTTTTTGTGGGCCATTTGAAATCCTGGAAAGGATTGGGCCTGCATCATACATGCTTGCCTTACCTACATCAATATGCATTCATATTGTGTTCCATGTATCATTGTTTAAAATGTATGTACCTGATACTAATCATGTTATTAAATGGAATGTGATTCAGGTTGAGCAAGGAGGTGGTTTTCAAGTGCATCCGATGTGCATATTGGATTGGAAGATCAAGCAACTCTAGAATCGAGCTGTAGGGATAGTAAAGGTACAATGGACTTGGTATGGCCCTGAGGATGCAACATGGGAGGATGAGGATGCTATGTGGGAAGAATACCCACATATTTTTGAAGACTTTTGAAATTTTGGTTGTACATGTGTATATACTGCACTGAGGACAATGCATAAATAAGGGGGACGGAATGTAATATCCATGGGATGAACCCCAATTGTACATATAAATGTAACTATACTTTACATATAAGTTGGTGAGCTGAAGGAACAAGATCTTTGTTTCGGTTCTGCGCGCATTGAGTTAGTGCGTGAGAATCTAACACCAAAGGAGTGCACACAATTTTTAAAATGATATAGTGCGCAGTTTAATGTATTTGGCACACACCTAAGTAAGTACACAAGAATGACACACTAGAAGAGGAACAAATTGAAGATTACAACGCGCACCGATACAAGTGTGTAAGGATGACACACTAAAAGAAGAGCCTTCCAGGATGGTGCACATTCTAGGGTTCTGCGCACAACAACTTAGTGCGCGATTTTGGAGGCCATATAGCCCTTTTTGTATATATGCCATGATGTAACATGCAACTGTGTAAGTGTGTGAGGGTAGCGCACTGAAAGAAGAATGCGCGCATCCCAGAAGTTCTGTGCGCACTAGTTTAGTGCATGATCTTTATGTTTTTGAGCCTGGCGAGACTGTATGCAATAAGATCAATACTTTTGTACTAAGAATGTAAATGTAATCACTTGCAAATATAATGAAAGATATAAATCACTGTGGCAGACAAACCACATAAAAGAGTATGGGGGGATAATTCCACTAGTTGAGGTTAAGGGGGCTTAAACCCAAAATGGAATATTATTTTAATATTTCTTAAAAAGTAAGGGTATTATTTTATCCTAAGTCTGAGGGAGAGGGACATCTGGGATAAAGATAGTTCTCAACATGACAAGTGTCAAGTTGGGAACATGCATCCAAATAGTTTGGACTTAGTAACTTTTTTCTATCATTCATAAAATCACTGAGTTGTGATCTGTACCCGAGGGTTACTGTCATCGAATCATGTTGTTAATGTGATCGGTACTTTGTTGAATATTGTCGTATATAACTGTAGCTTGATTAGCTTGTAGAGATGGATTGAGGAGGCAAGTTGTTAGTCTCGTAGGACATTGCATTCTCTCAAGGTGAGAGAATTGTTGGGTCTTAGTTCTCGAGGTGCTAAACTGCAGCGACAGGGCTTTGAGACTTCCTGTCCACCCTGTTGTTGAAGACTTGGAAGGGAAGTGGGGCGACTGAAGGAATGTTGAGCAGAGAAGGGGCACACTTCCTGGAGTGGGACAGACATGTGGGGAATGAAGGACTGTAGGCTATCAGTATGAATTGGTACATGTGACAAAGTTTCCTATGTTTGAGTCACCTGTGACTGAGTAACTTGTGACTGAGATTCGTGTTGACTGAGATAACTTAGCTTGGCTAGGAACCCTTACCCAAGTGGAGTTTATCCCCAGCTCGAGGGTGACCCTCTGTTGAGAATTATAAGCAGGGTGGTCTAAGGATAGGAGGAACGTGGAAGGTTTTCACGTAGTTGGTGTTCCTTTAATCAAAGATAAGTGTCAATTGTGTATTAAATCATGTGTTGCATTAATAATTATGGAATTATTTTCATGGGTTTATTATTTTTATGCTGCATGTATATTTCTGTTATGATTTTGTATATAACTTTGCATTGTAGAGGGTAGTTATATGTTTTAATTAGTATCAGAGTTGGTGTCAGAGTTCAAGAAAATTTTAAGTGGCATAGCCCAACAGGTGGTCGAGTATGTTACAACATAATTGGTGGTTGAAGAAGTTATAACTGCTGATAAAATTGATGTTTTGGGGAGCCAAAGAGTTAATCAGAACCTAATAGAAGGACACATTAGATTACCCCTTTGGATTTGGGAGACATGACTGGAGGTTTTTTTAGATAGTAACCACGAGAATCCCAAGGATTGAGTGGATGAAGAGGCCAAAGGTGTAAAAACACCACTAGACACACACACATAGAAAGAAAAGGGAGAGATCAGCCTAAAGAGTAGGAGGAACACGTTCAAGAATTACATAGAGGCATGAGGAGCTAAAAACAAGTTCTCTCATTGTGAGTCACAAAGAAAACAATGAGTCATAGACTCATAATTGAACGAAGCGGTGAGGAGGATACTCACGTGTGTTGTTCCAAGTAAAAGAGAAATTGGGAAGACGTTCTTGAAGAAAATAGAAAGCTTGCCCAAAATAGTAATGGTCACCCTGGAACAAAGAACACCCAGATCCATACTGGAGCAGTAGAGGGTTGTGGATTGGTGCTTACTAGAAAGTGACACTCGTAAGGGGAGGTCACCAAGGGACTATCTAGTAGAGAAGGGACTCCCTTGTGCAAAGGAAATCCAGTTGGAAAGGTGCCTAATAAACCCATGGAGGTCCTGAGCTCAGTGGGAAGAGGGCAACTTCTATTGTTGCCGGTGGAGTGAAGGAGAGAGTTGGGACAAGATTTTGGGAGCGGTGCAACGCGATAGAAGAAGGAAAGATAGTTGGTGCACTTTCAGGACCAACACATGGAAAGGAAGGAAGATCGTTGAAGTCGTTAGAAATTTTGGGTCCATTGATACGAGCTAAGCCCTAATGTAATTGTATAAATATGTACAGGTTTTGGGATAGAGAGGTAACTCAGGGGGAGTGTAGTGAAAATTAGTGAGCAAGTAAGAAGAGCTAAGTGTGCACTATATGCGCAAATGTAAGAGTGAAGGGAGATATAGAGAGATAGAGGGATAGGAGAACGACCAGGGAATCATGTATGAGTATTGTGTGCATATTTTGTAATGAAGATCTTGAATAATATAATAAGAAGCTGACCATTGTGGATGTATCCCATATTGGGTGAACCACGTTAAATATGGCGTCTCTATTTTATGATGTGATTGTTTTGTTTATTGCACACATATAATGAATGTTTGGTTTCTATGAATGTCTTACATGCTATTACATTTATGCGCACATGATATAAGGTATAATGAACTAATGCTAAGTATAATGGTTATGAGAACTACCTCACATCCCTTCATAATTTTGGAAACCTGGTTCTTGTTGTCCCCATAGATACCTCGAGTGAGACTTCACCTGCTTGCCGGTGATGCTGAAAGGGCCAGTATCTTAGGGTTTTGTTGGTGAATTAATGTTGAACCCCGGGTCTGCCCACTGTGCACCAAAAAATGGTTTCATTGTTGGGACTGAGATCTATGGTTGAGGGGAATGTGGAGGTCGACTAAGGAAGAGATCAGATGGTGGTTAGAGGAAAAATAGTGCAAGTTTTCCAGAGATCATAATAAGAACTCACGGATCAGTTTAGAGCAGTGGTTACAGAGGTATGTATTTATAGACTTACATGGGATTTTCTTTGCTAATTTCTCGATAGTCTTGGATGAGTGGTTACAAAGGTTAGCTGAAAATAACGAAACTTTCTGCACTATTGTTCTGAGGAGTTGGAAACCTGAGTTGATTCAACAAATTAATACTATAAGTAATTGGATCTCACGCGTAGTTGATTTCTGGCTAGATAGTGTATTGGTAGGTTATGTTATTGATAGATTGTACCCAGTCATATAGTGATGCTAAAAGAGAGTTCTTTAAAGTTCCTCGCCGAAGATATTTTAAATCACTGACTACTTGGATCAAAATGCTACTGTGTGAGAAGGGGGTTATGAAGCTGGAATTTGATCACCCAAGTAGCTATGTGCCTTCACGTGCATAGGGGGATTGGGGTTGACAAGGGGATGGTCGGAGTGTATGAAGAAGAGGAATGCATGAAATAATGAGTAAGGAACAAATGGACTGAGAATGGAGATATAAGAAAAATTTGCTATAGAAGAAGAGATTTGAGTGTAACACAGTGGAATTTTTTTTTGGTACAGTAGGAAGAGGACTGTGGATGATAAAGAAGAGAAACACAGTGAGGCTAAGAAAAGAGACACCGGTGTAGTACTCCAGATTGAAGGAATACCACACACTAAAAAGGAAAAGGATCATCATCTGATTCCAACATAAGGAAATCCATTACATCCCACTCGGCCCAGACTCCATGTTGAATCCATAACCCCGTGTGCATCCCCGAGATCAGATCTGAAACTTTGTCGCAAACACTTGTAGTTAGTGAGGGAAGCAGGGATAACAATAAAGGTAGTCAAAGTACTGCAACAACCCATAATTAGTTGGTGACACTGACGAATAATACTATGCAGAACGCCGTGGCGGGGGTAGACCCCACTTTCAGAATGCATGTCTTCCATGGACTAGGGACAGAAGATCCCGAACACCACTTATTTGTATGTGAAGCAATATGGACCGTGAAGAACATCCAGGATGACGATGCAAATATCGCGCAGTTAGTGATGACATTCAAAGACCGCACGTTACTCTTGTATATGAAGTATCAGTCCACTACGCTTACGAGACAAACTAGAACATTGGCAGGCATCAGGTATCCAACCTTTGATTATCATTATGGAGTTAAGCCACTAGATTTTCAAGTTGGGGGTAGAGTACTAACCATCCATGGGTATCCCAACCTTTGGAAATTACGTTGGGAATTTACAAGCATAGTTTAATTTTGTTTCAAGCTTGTGTAAAAATGAAACCAATATCGAGCTTAGTCTTTGTTCTTTCTCGTGCTCGTAAATACACGAGAATGTAACAGAGTAAACCTTTATCACTTTTTCAGACTC
>ML819437.1:7343-19010 GCA_009831015.1 Picea engelmannii
CCTATTGTGAGGGTTGCACACCATGGACATGTAGATCCACCGATCCAGGAGGAGATACAGGGAGTACAGACAGGGGACCTTACACATACAGATCAGCTAGAGGAGATTGAGTCACAATTATTAGAGACTCCATTAGTTGAGCAGATTGCAGAGGTTGACAGGTTGATGGAGCATTTACTTCCAGGATCGGCCTGCAGTGATGAGTATGCACTTTTTAGCAGTCAGGATGACCATAGCATGTGTCTGGACAGCTATATGGGATCCAGGCGCAGATGATAGTAGCAGGTTGAGTTCACAGGAGGATACAGCTACTCACACTGGATACAGTATGACTCATAGAGAGCTAGCAGTTGAGGATGAAGTGCAGTTACGTATGGGCAGAACTAGTGGCACAGTAGATAGCAAGCAGTCCAACACTTTATCTTCTATAGAGAGTGTTGTTAGCGATGGCACTAGTAGTGAGAGGCATGAGGGGGTACCTCAGCATGACCATGATCAGAAGCCGCACCACTTAGCAGCACAGTTGAGAGCCAGTGAGGTTATGATCATGGCAGCCGCCAGGCACATTGATGACATGCAAGCACTTATGGTCGATTGTTGTTGGAGGGCATCCATGGAACATGATAGCCTAGATGAGGCATTTTCCATAGGTGACTTTCACACTCTCTTAGAGAGAATGTCTGTGATGAGGTCAGACTTCCAGCAGTTGTTGACAGACAGGGACTACCTACTGGTGATGAGCGAGATGTATTACCGAGCCTTGAGGGAGAAGGTGTTGGAGATGGTCCGACTCACTCAGGAGTTGGAGAGCACTCGAGGATTCTTGGGAGGCACACAGACAACCCCTAGAGAATCAGAGTCTAGATTAGATGAGTCTCTTGAGGAGATTCGTCAGAGATTCACTTCATCTATCCTAGTGGACACTCAGATTTATCATTCAATCACATTGCTAGGAGATGTTGACGATCTAGTAGGGGAGCATCAGATGATGGATGACACTTCCATTTGTATTCTGAGAGCAGTTGGCCTCCATGTAGAGGTTGATCCAGCAGTACGCCCAGGATCTATGAGACAACATGAGTCTATGGGGGGCGACATGGGTATGCCGGAGCATACAGTGATGAGTGATATCTCACAGAGACATGTCGAGATGTACGGTGGGATTCAGAGGTGTATAGCGCCTTGCAGGGAGGAGACACGCCTAGGGGAGCATGCAGATGTCACTTTGTTGCAACAACACCTAGTTATGAGAGATCACCTTCACCATTTCAGCACTTGCCTGGGTGATGGGAGATGGAGAGTGGTTGAGCAACAGTTGGAGGAGTTACTTCCAGTTGTACTGGATGGTGGGGATTCGGTGATGACCACAGGAGAGCATCGATCATGGATACCAATGGACGAGCTTCTGGTTGAATCCTTGGGATTGACCAAAGCATGTGACGCCTTCCAGTCCTACAGTCAGCTATAGATATATATGTTATCATTTCCCGACACATTTATCATTGAAAGCAGCATGAGGAGGATAGCAGATGAGCACATAGGGCTTCTGGCAGTGATTAGTCTCACACAGGAGCAGTTAGAGGAGATTGGAAGTGATAAACTTCCAAGTTTATCATGGGACCCAATAGTCTGTTTTGTTAGCACGATGTTCATGTTGACCCAGGTTGTACCGGAGAGCCTCACACTCCACCTTGGTTGGGTTTGGAGTGGGTCTACAGGTACTTTTCCTATGGGGCGAGACCTTTTCTTCCGCTTGATCATCATGATAGGGCATGGAGATGTTTGGATAGGTACTTCTTCTACAGAGATGCCTATACAGATACAGTTTATGGACAGCAGGTCCAGTGGTCACAGGCATGTCAGCTTGAGGATCAAGGGGAGGAGGATTCAATATGTATGCAGGGGGCAGATAGTCATGGTCAGAGAAGTGCAGTGTCAGCATGAGGATCTTCGAATGAGGTTAGCATGGGACCCAGGGATTGTAGGATTGAGCAGTTCATTGACCGACAGGGGAGAGTGGACCATTGTAGGGGAAAGTTATTTTGACATTCCATTGAGCTTCAGTGTTGAGAGGAGCGCATTGCTTGCGGGTGCCTCGTGGAGGTCTTGCATCACCTCAGTCGAGCATCAGCATGTGCAGTTGATGGAGGCCGTGTGGATCTTGGTAGACATTTGGAGGATGGACTCATTCCGAGATGAGGCCATGTGTCATATGCAGGAGGTTCACAGGGTTGATATCTTTCAGAACTATGCTTCGTAGAGTATTGTAGTTCACTTCATGATATGGGATCCAGGGGGTGGAGTGCAATATTGTTCATCTTTTGATGGGTTCTACTATGTATCCCATAGGTGGACATGGGATCCTGGCATTTTAGTTGAGTGGATTTGGCTATTGCTTGAGGATAAGCAATTTTCTAGCAGGGAGGACTGTAATTTCCCCACTTTGGGACATCATCACAGGGCAGAGACTTATGATGACCAGAGTAGCCAAATGGATGTTATAGCGAGTACAGGAGTATATGAGAGGCATTGTGGGGTACAATTGGCATTTATCATCATATTCCATTATTATGATCCATTCCGCATAGGTTGGCTTTGGTTTCGTTGCATTCTGACGATTTCCATGATTTTGACTATTTTGAGCTATAAGTTAATTAAAATCACTGAAGAGGGCATTTTGGGCACATTACTTGGAGGAACCTCTCAGTGTAATAGCTCATTGGAATCAAGAGGAGAAGCACTACAGGATGGGATGGCTAGAAGTGACTTTCAGTGGCCAGGGAAGCCACAAAGAGAGATAAGGAGATTTTTAGAGGTAAAAAGGTTAATTAATTAATTAAAGTGATTTAATTAATTAATTAAATATTAATAAAATGAAAGTCACTTTGGAGGGATAAGGTGAGACAAAAAGTATAAAAGAAAGGCAAGGGACTCTACTCATCATTCATGTATGATCTTATTTTGATTTCTGGCTTATAGCTAGTGAGTCCAATATTGGGGGTTTTGAGGGTTTTGACTTAACAAACCCTAGAGGACGATTCGGTGGTGAAAGATTCCACCTAGCTTGTCCCAAGCTTGGTCTCAGAGATGCAATACTCTCCCACACCATTCTAGTTCCAGATATACTCAGTTGTAGGAGGATTCTACATCAGTTTCATGTTCAGATAGAGAGAGGGCGCACCAGTTGAGGGATTCCAGTGGGGTGCACCATTCAGTGGGGGATTTCAGATCTACAGAGATTGAGAGGGATCTTAAAGATTCGGTCACCTGGGTTATTCTTACCATCACCCAATCTATCAGTTGGCATATTTGTTATGGTGATTGGACACTTTTGGCAGTAGGGCCGAATTATCTAGGGTTTCAGTGATCCAGTGGGGTGCACCATTCAGTGGGGGATTTCAGATCTACAGAGATTGAGAGGGATCTTAGAGATTCGATCACCTGGGTTGTTCTTACCATCACCCGATCTATCAGTTGGCATATTTATTAGGGTGATTGGACACTTTTGGCAATAGGGTCGAATTATCTAGGGTTTCAGTCATCCAGTGGGGTGCACCATTCAGTGGGGGATTTCAGATCTACAAAGATTGAGAGGGATCTTGGAGATTCGGTCACCTGGGTTGTTCTTACCATCACCCGATCTATTAGTTGACATATTTATTAGGGTGATTGGACACTTTTGGCAGCAGGGCCGAGTTATTGAGGGTTTTAGCCTTCTATTGGAGCGTCGCATTCTTCAGCTGGAGAGTTTGGCATTCAGATATGCTTGTATTGGTCTTCATTTCTCATTCAGCCTTTGGAGACATATTTTGTATTAGCAAGAGCATTTTGTAGTAGCTCTTATCTATTATCTATCTTCTTGGCCATCTGTTGAGCATTCCAGATCGATATCTTCATTGTAGCAGGTTTCTCTATTTTATGAATAAAGAAGAATTGAGATGTTTTGGCTTGTCTATCTTATTGCATATGGTTGAGGTATGTTCCATGGTTATCTCTTTCTGTTATTTGCTACATACACACATATAAACACATCTAAAAGGTAGATCAGTAAAGTGTTTGACGAAATACCACAACCAGAAAAAAGTTTTAAAAAGACACCAAAACAGTGATGATCCTTGCATAATGGCTTGGGATCATTACAACCTCGCTGGGAAGTGCGCAGAGGGCCTACAAATGAATTGGGCAAAGTACCTGGTGAACCAATTGGAACTTGACTGTAGAGAAGCGCAAGATCAAGGATATGAATTCCATTTCATATGTCTTTTGATCCCAATCGCTTTCATCGCCTGGGAGATGCCGGAAGGTGCGACCTTCCGGGACATCGAGCCATTTGAACCATTGGTCGCGAAGTTCAGTACATTGTGGTACTCAAGTGACATGAATAAGCAATGGCAGTCAAATATCATGTTCCATAAAAACTATAATTAGCTGAAGATATCCATACAATCTTAGCCTCGCATGACGTTGAATACTTTACACCGATTTAGGCCTTTGATGAAGTTTAGTGCTGATCGACATTTCATTTATATCACAGCGTGAGCCGACGAGCACAAGCAGCAACTTCAATCCTACTATAAGCTAACGGTGGAGGACTTAGAGGAGATTACTAAGGAATGTTCTATTGGCCTCCTTATTCCAGCAGACCCTACGGAGATATCCGACATCGATAGCCCAGAAGCTGCATAGGATACATCGTAACCTAGCAAAACAAAGAAGACTAACGAAGTACAAGATTTAAGCAGTGCCTCAGTGAACACTGCTTCCACATCACTAGAGAAAGGAGGTGAGGATGAAGAGATAAATGGAAAAGAAGTTTAACAGAGGAAAAGTGAAGTAACACAGCCTAGAGAAGAGACTGATCCACTGAAGAAACGGAAGGTTTCTCCTCCGATACCTTCTTCCCGGAAGAAATCGCGAGCTACTTTGACCAAAATGAAGACTGTGCTTACTAAGGATGACTTCGACTTCATCATGCTTCGTTGGAGATAGCAGAGAAGCAAGAAGCTAAGTAGGACGAGATGTACAACTAAATTGAGGTCAAGCTCCAAGGGGTGCAGTAGGCACTATAGTCCAAACGCGCAGTCTTCATTGCGCCTCTGCCATTGGGAACACTGGAACCGGGAGATGAACCAACTCAACTCCACTGGCTCCCTGATACAGTCGAAGCTCGCCTTCGACAAGCATAAGAGGAATCAGAGCAAGCCACCCAGGCTTTGATGCAAGTACAGGGAGTACTTGTAGAACAACGTCGAGCCGCAAAACAAGAAAAGAGTGCTCTCCAAGCAAAGTTCGTTGAAGAAAAGGCACAGCTACAGCAAGACAAGGAATAGTTTCTCCCTGAGCAACTCGAAGTGAAGGGAGAAGTCGACAGAGCACTGCACTATGTGACTGTCGTAGAAACGAAGGCAGAGGATCAAGTTAAAAATAAAGTAGAACAGCTCACAAAAGTGATCCAGCAGCTGCATCAATGCATAGCATACTTGGAACTATGCATTGTACCTGAGACCCCACAGGAGGTAAAGGACCAAAGAGAAGCAACTGCCAGGAGCGCAGTCGAAAGGCTAAATACCCTTACCTTAGAATGTAATCAATTCACTGATCGCAGTGCCCAGACATATAAGAAACTCATCGAGAACCCAGATTTGTAGGCACTGGAGTCGCAGCTCCAGGAAGTGAAGCAGCACGCAGAAACATTACAGACGCAGCTAAAATACCTAACAGTTGTGGAGAGAATGAAGATATCTCAAGAGCAGCGAACCGCCCAATAGCAGATCCACACTATCCAAAGCAGAGTTATGGAAGTAAATCAGAGACTCCGACCTGTCCAAGACAAAGCTTACCAACTGTTCCTAGAGGTCGAAATCCAGAGAGCAGAAATGGAGCAGGTTAGCACCGCAGAAGAGCAGTGCCTGGAAGAACCTGTGAATGATGCAATCATTCAAGAACTTGTTGAACAAGAGATTGTAGCACAACAGCAAGTCGAAGCAATTCGATCCAAGCTTGAAGCATTCAAAGCAAAAATTCCTACATCAAAGTGACTCAGGATGATTCACAGATGAGTGTTGGGGGCCTATTGGCCCTTGACCAAGTTTTGAGGGATCTGGTCAAGTTTAACCTATTTTGGGACTTTGACAGCCTTTCAAAGATGGAGTGCAAGATGAAGCAGGGATCACGGGATCTCAGCCCCTTTTTGGGTCCTTTTTAGGATATGGGAATATGTAACGGGAATGGGATGTCGGCCCATGGGTTTACCCATGTTTAGGCCTATTTTGTAATGTATATATAGATGTCTAGGCAATATAGAAAGTGTGTGAAAGATGGCTAAGTGCAAGAGAGACGATCTATGAGATGTAAGGCTGATAAGCTAAGTGTTAAGTGCAAGTATGGCTTGTATATGTTATGTGCATACTGTGAGAGACTTGTTGAGCTAGGTGCAAGGTATTGTAACAGGTTGTGAAGTACTTTGTGCTATAATGCAAGGAAGGAGGGTCTAGCGAGGTGCACAGATCTCATGTCCTAGGCGAAGTAGGGTTTTGAGGCTCTCTACTTGTAACCGATTGACTGAAGACAATAAAGAAGAAGAGTTGGTGGACGTAGCCCCAGGGTGGGGGTGAACCATGTAAACACTATGTTGTTCCACTTTGTGCTTGTCTTGATGTGTTTATAACTTCTCTTGCTAAGTGCTTTGATAGAGATAGATAAATCTGCTTATTCTTTGTGCTAATGATGTGTGAGAATGTTAGATCTGATCTATATGAAGGTGCTTAGTGTTTTATCTGCTAGATATAACCTACATGTGTATGATAAAGTGTTTAAATACATCAGATCTGAGTGAATGATTTGATGCTTTGTTCTATCTGTGCAGTAGTTATTGGTTGAATATTGATGAACTGTTGATGCTAAGTGCTCTGTTAAGTATTATAATCACAGATTTGTGTCTAGCTAAGGTTGCATACACTTGAGTCCTACAACCACCCCTGCCTCTACCTCGAGTGAGACTTCATCTACTTCGCAGGGTGTTGCCGAAAGGTCCGGTAGTTAGGGTTTTGTTGGTGCATTGTTGTAGCATTGAACCCTAGGTCTGCCCCTGTGCCAACACCTTCAAATGGTGTCATAAGGACTATATTGAAGTTGTTGGCAATTTAATTGAAGAATGAAAACTGGGTTTCAATGGAAAATAGAATAATGAAGGATATATATTCTTGTTATTTTGAAAAACCCAGCATACGAGCTTATGGTTAAAATGCTTGTCAAAATTATTTCATAATAGGTTCAAAATATTTCATACCCTTATATTGAGTTTCGAACTTGAGCCTATATATAACTAATGAGATTAACTTATGAAAGGAATGTTTTGATCTGTTTGGTTCAATACATGTTGATAATGAACCATGTGTATACACAAAACTCTATGAGTCATTTCTTATGGGATTTTGTTGGATTGATAACAATTTTAGAAATTTTTCTTCTTTATATACACATTGCATACAAGATGTATTTACTCCACAATCAATACGATCACATATATATTTGGAATCCAACCCATGTTTAAAGATTGATGAATGATACTAAGAGACACATGCCGATGTTTGTCATTGCATGGAATCGAAATCGAATACAGACCATGTTCAAAAGATCATACATTATGTATTAAAGTTTATGCACAACACTACTTTAACAAAAATAAATATGAGTTGTCATAAAGTCCTTGATTAATTACAACAGTTTGATATTATGGATTAAATTATTGGGTCATGGTCCAAAGGACATTAATTATGTCTCATTATGCATACAGGATCAATTATCCTCATTATTCCACTTTCTAGTCATTATTCCATTAAATCCCAAACCATGTATCATTTTAAATGTCCATCTTTCTGCCCCTATTGTATAAATAGAAAATGTTTTTTAGAGGAATTTTGTTGGTAGTTTGGCATAAACAATTTTAAAATGTATGAAGAATATATGGGAGTTATTGCATGTATGGCTTGGAGCTTTGTTGAAATAATACATGAATGTAGAGAAAGTAAAAAGAGTCTCAAGCAGAACTAATGGATTGAGGACATGCATCATTATTTCCTTTCATTTACTTCACTTTAAATACATTACAAACCCATTATTATTCCCAAATCCATTATTTATCCCATTTCCTGAGTAGATGATAAATCAGTTTGTGGAGGTATAAGTAACAAATGTATATGTGTAGAGGATGTTCCAGAATTCTTCACTATTTCCCTTTTCCCTCATTATGTACATTCTTGATTGTTGGTTGATCATAGCCACTTTTAAATTATGTTAAACACTGTTGGCATGTTTTACAGGCAACGTATTCTTGTCATTTATGGAAAGTACAACAACGAGGATGGCTTAAGTATAGGAAGAATGTGTCAGGCGGGCACCAAAATTATTTTGGGAAGACGCAGTAGAGCAAGCTCGATAAGATCAGAAGAGATAGTGCAGAGTATGCATGTTTGTCATTGATGGCAAAGATCAAGACCAGCAGCGCAATGATGATCGCATGGCAAGATCAAAAGCGAAAACTCCAGGAGTCAAGGAAGCAACTCATGACAAGAATGATGAAATTGCGAAATGTGAAACCACAGCATTTCAGGGTTTCGGATACCAGGAGTTGGAGGTGTCAAGGACACTCACGAAAAGAATGTCGAAACGCCAAAATACATTGATCTGACTCCATTTCGTAGTTTCAGATACCGGGAGTTAGAGGTGTCAAGAACACTCAAGACAAGAATGTCGAAATCACGAAATGCGAAACCATGACTTAATCGGAGTCGTTGATCAAAGAAATATCTGGACCGTCAAATCATCAAGATTGTGGACCGTTGATCTGACTCCATTTCGGAGTTTTGGATACTGGGAGTTGGAGGAGTTAAGGAAGCAACTCACGGCAAGAACTCGCGGTATGCGAAATCACGAAAATATCTAGACCATCGAATCATAAAGATTGTGGACCGTTGATCTGGCTCCATTTCAGAGTTTCAGATACCAAGAGTTGGAGGAGTCAATCACGGGAGTCCCAAAGTTTCGAAATGTGAAATGTCGAAATCCCGAAATAGGCACATCAACAAAGACGCCATTCTGGAGTTTCGCAGACCGAGAAATCAAAGATGAAAGGAACGGGATTCCCTAACCTCTCAAACTCGTGATATGCGAAATCGCTAAATAATCTTAGTCATTGGATCAAGGAAAAATATGGGTCGTCAAACCCAGGAGGTGAATGTGGCAGACCATGTCAGCGACGACAGGTGGGAGCCTACATCAGAAAGGACACATGGCGCAATCATATAAGGACAAGTGTCAAGTTGATTTGACATTTCAGGAACCTAGAAATCACAATTCTTAGTGACACATGGCAGACACACAGATCACGACACATCATCAAGTGACGTCATTCCAGGAATTTAGTTTCGGGAGTTTTAGCATCAACTATCCACCAAAGTCCCGAACGCTGAATTTTCGAGGCAGAGGATAGTCATCCGATCACCACGGATCATAGACCGTTGATCTGAAGAGAGAAGTGCTCAAATGATTAGCGAGTGGTCATAGGTTGTGGTCACATCATCGAGAGTTGGAGGAAGGCGCTAACAACTAAACTCCATTTCGGAGATCGCGACTTGGAGAGTTGAGATGCCTCGCAACAAGAATTTGCGACATGCGAAATCGTGAAATGTCGAAATGCGAAAAACATCTTTTGGTGTAGGTTGTGGTCACCGTCAGTGGTCATGTGAGGGGAAGAATCTTGTGGAGCTAAACTCCATTTCAGAGTTTCGGCGATTGCAACATGAAGAGTCGAGACCCTTCATCACAGGAGTCCCGAAGTTGCGAATTGTGAAGTGCTTTGTGGATGAGCGCTTGGTCACCACCGATGGTCACGAGAAGGGAAGGAGCTAGTCCAGCTAAGCTCCTTTTTCGGAGTTTTAGGGATCGCAACATGGAGTGTCAATATATCTCATCACAAGAATTGTCGAAATGCAAAATGGCGAAATCGACGCGAAACCCTATGCTTGTAATCCAACGGTGATGGATACTTGGAAATATGATCGAAGGGCTACTGTTGCTCTTCACAGTTAATTGATCAGTTACGATTCAGTTAGCAGAACTGAATCATGACTCTTGGACGGTTGGCAATTCAGTTGTTGATGCGTTTTCTTGGAGGTTCACAGTGTAACTGGTAGAAATGACTGATGGTTTCTGCCAGAGGACTCGAAGAGACTTAAGGGTGATCGCCAGAGAAGATGAAGAGTCTTGAGGCATCTTCCAGTGGCATGAAGACTGTTCATAGAGGCTATTGACAGATGTAAGACCGTTGGAGCCTGGAACTGCAATAGAGGGAATGGGCTCGATTGTGACAGAGTAGACGAAGAGTCTCGACTTCTGGAGAGGCTAAGGACTCTCGGCATAACACCCAGTGATGATGGATGCATGGGTTTAACCACCAGAGAATATGAAGAGTTGCAATGATGATCAGGAAGACCACTCGACATGGGGAGAGCATGCAAAAGCATTGTGAATAGAGGATGCAGAAGATGCACAGAGAGCATAAAAACGCAGAACAGAAAAGAGATTTGTTGATGTTGAGAGTGATTCAGGCGTGTGGAAGGAGGCAGTGTGCAGCAGCTGAAATACACAGAAGAGGAATGGTGCATTGAATGGACATGGCGCACGGAGCATAAAAGGTAGAAGAACAAAAAGCGCAATTCATGTGTGCAGGAAGACAGTGAGGCAGACAGAGCAGGGAAATGTAGCAGAATAGTGATGAGACTCGTAAGCCATTGATGAACATTATATCACTGTAATAAGTTTCAGTAGCACATATTGATATTTCTAAGGTGGTAGGGAGGTGCTAGGGAGGATTGTTGTCCTCAGAGGTTCAAGTGGGTGCTTGAACACAGGGAGTTGTAGCTTCCATCTGGTTGCAGCTAGAGAAACCAGGGTGGCAGGGTGGTGCAAGGGAGAACATTGGTTCTCTGATATACAGGTCGGTTCTTGTGTAACTGGAAGTTGGTGCTTCCATCCAATTGGTGCTGGAACTCTTAGGAAGTTGGTGCTTCCATCCAATTTGTTCTGTAACTCTTAGGAAGTTGGTGCTTCCATCGAGTTGGTGTTGGAACTCTTAGGGAGTTGGTGCTTCCTTCTAGTGGATGCTAGAGAAACCAGGGAGTTGGTGTTTCCTTCTAGTGGGTGCTAGAGAAACCAGGGAGTTGGTGCTTCCTTCTAGTGGGTGCTAGAGAATCCATAGAGTTGGTGCTCTCAACAAGTAGCAGCTTGCAAAACAGAGGTTGTAGCCTCATTATGAGTTGGTGCTCATAAGTATGATAATGTACAAAATGTAAAGATTACTTATCATATAAAGAAGAAGAGGTTTTTACTCTTTATGGGTTTCCTCGGGAAATATCTGTCTCTATGTATCTCATATGTGTGAATGATGTTGAATGTTCTACTGCTTACTTCACTGCATTATTGTGATTTTCATTGAGTGCTTTGTAAAGAGTTTAAAATAAGCATCATTGTTTAAGCACGGTAACAACTGATTCACCCCCCCTCTCAGTTGTCCAACAATTGGTATCAGAGCCGACCCCTTTTATCTAAGGGTAGATCCTAGAGCTTAAACATGTCAAGCCATGAAGGAAATTCAACCAATAAGGCCCC
>ML819437.1:19690-54006 GCA_009831015.1 Picea engelmannii
TCTAGGAACGTTGACTGCATATGAAATGAGGATAGTTACAGATAAACCCACCTCTAGAGGAGCATCATTTAAAGCAGATAAGAATGAAGATTCTGAGCCTGATGAAATTGAAGCAAAATTCGTGAGAAGACTAAAGAAAGGATTAGGAAAGTACCAAGGTAAGATTCCCTTCAAATGTTTCAACTGTGGTAAGATAGGTCATTTTGCAAATAAATGTCCACATAAGAAACATGATCAGAACTCTGAAGGTGAAAAGAAGTTCAAACCTAAGAGATTTGGCAGAAAGAAAAGTTTATGTGTAAATGATGTTAACTCTTCAGAAGACACAGATAGTGACTCCTCGCGTGAAGATAAGGACAATGACTTCGTGCTAATGGCCAAAGAGGATTATGATAATAAAATCACAGGCAGTGATGATAATGAAGTAGAAGTTGTGGTTGATATGGAAGGAGAACTGATCAATGCACTGGAAGAGATTGACAGACTCAGAATTAAGAACAGAAAGCAAAAACAATTGCTGATACAATTCGAGAAAGATAGTAAACAACCTGATGAAGACTTTGCCCTGCTAAAAGTGGAATTAGAAGAGGCAAAGAAAATCGAGGACATTCTGAAACAATAATTATCAGAAAAGAAGGCAAGTTGTAAAGCTCTGGAAGAAGAAGTAGTGAAAACTAGGAAAGAGTTGGAGAAGTTTCAAGCCTTGTATCATCAGAATCTGTCAAGTATCAAAGCCTCAAAAGGATTAGCCACCATTTTGAATTAGCAAAGGAATCCAAAGTTGAAAACAGGTTTGGGTTATGAAGAGGGATTAAGTAGTGGTCATCCAAGCAACAAAGACTTCATCAAGTTTGTCAAATCTACAACCAATGACGACAACAAACCTGCAGAAACAAAGGAAGATAATCAACCGCCCAGGAGGAGTAAAGAAAAAGGTGCTAGAACTGAATCTGTAGAACAAGGAAATAATACACTCCCTACTCAAGGAAATCATTAGCATGGAAGAAATTGATTTTCTCAAAGAAGACAACCATTTTCCAGGTACAAAGAATTTTTCTATGGATATTGTTGCTACTGTTCTAACTTTGGTCACAAAGCTGTAAATTGTTCCTTAAGACTTAGACATGAGAAATTAATATTTCCAAGGACTAAATATCTTCCACAACAAAGAATGATACAGCCAAGTGACAAACCATCACAGATTGCAAATTACCAAATTAAGTCTAGATACATGCAACTGAGAAGGTCAAGAAATAATAAACAGTCAATGAGTAGACAACGTTGCAACAATAACTCTGACCTATTGAACAATGAGATTGAATGTTATAACTGTCACAACTTTGGCCACAAAGCTAGAAACTGCCATCTGAAGAATTACAAAGCAGATCCAAGGATAAAGTTGTTAGATAGAAAGGCCAGCACATGGAAAAGGAAAGATAGTGAAAAATGCGGTCCAGCACTTTCAACTCAAAAACAAAAGGCCTCCAGGAATATAGATAATGGATGTTCCAAACACATGACTAGAGACAAGGATAAGCTTATGTCCATAAGTAAAAGAAAAAAATGAAATGTGATCCTTGAAAATAATGAACCAGGTAAAATCAAGGATAGAGGGATGGTGAGTTTGAGTAATGACAAAGGAGATGCCTAGTACGTTCTACTTGTGGATGGTCTGAAACATAATTTGCTCAGTGCAAGTCAAAAGTGTGACAGAGGCAGTGAAGAGGTGTTCACGTCCAAAGAGTGTAAGGTAAATGTAAACTCAGGACAAGTGGTGAATAAAGGCATAAGGAAAATTAATGATGTTGATATTGAATCCTCCCCTGCAAGTAAAGAAGAAGATACAGATACAATAAAAGGATGTTTAGTTAGCATCTATCCCATGGAAGAAGTAGAAGAAGAATCATGTCATAAGATGGAAGCTGAAGTTTTGAAGGTTGAGAAGTCAAACACCCAAAGCAAGTTCTTAAACAGCTCCATGACCCTGGATAATCTCTCGGATAGTCATAGATCACCAAATGACAAATATGGTATTGGATACAACAAGGAAGAAATCAGTACTCCTAAGAAACCTGATACAGGTCCTTCGTCTATGAAAAAGAAAAGCAGGTATGAGAGTGCTTGTAGTGGTTTTTTCTTGTGATTGAATATGGTCATAAAAGCCCTAGATTGTATGCATCATGAAAGAAAAATGAAATTGCAGTAATAGAGATCAATGAGAATCAATGGGGATATCCAAGGGTTATTTAAAAAGTACAAGCTACAATTACACAGTGTTTCAATAGGACAGCAGCATCTTCAACAACAGCATTTTGTTTTACAAAATGATATACATGACATCCTGTAGAGATAGCAAGAGGAAAGACCTCGTCAAGGAAAGCTAACCTTTTAGGAACAAAAGGGGAAAATAGTCAGAAGCAGAGAGAACAGTGACAGGGGGAGTCATCTAGTTATGACAAGAAAAGGTTGATGAATGAGTCCCAGTAAGAGAGTTGAGAAATATTGAGTATTCTACAGAGGATACAGCGGAAGCTGAAGATGAACAGGTCCAAGAATCAGAAGGAGAAGAATCTGGTTTAGATACAAATATTTTGCAGGCCTCAAATAAGAGAGTACATCCTGACAGGGGGAGTTTGTGTTGGTTTAATATCTGATACCTCATAAAAATACTGCAACAGCTCAGGGGGAGCGTGTTTTCTTTGGCATTGATGTCAAAGGGGGAGAAAAGAGTTCAGGTGCCTTCGTTTCCATCAATGCCAAAGAGGGGGATTGTTGGCATGTTTTACAGGTAGTGTATTCTTGTCATTGATGGCAAGTACAACAACGACGATGGCTTAAGTACAGGAAGAATGTGCCAGGTGGGCACCAGAAGTATTTTGGGAATACGTACTAGAGAAAGCTCGATAAGATTAGAAGAGATAGTGCAAATTATGCGTGTTTGTCATTGATGGCAAAGATCAAGACCAGCAGTGCAACGATGATCGCATGGCAAGATCAGAAGCGAAAACTCTAGGAATCAAGGAAGCAACTCACGACAAGAATGATCAAATTGCGAAATGTGAAACCACAACATTTTGAGGTTTCAGATTCCAGGAGTTGGAGATGTCAAGGACACTCATGACAAGAATGTCAAAACGCCGAAATACGTTGATTTGACTCAATTTCGAAGTTTCGAATAAAGGGAGTTGGAGGTGTCAAGAACACTCACAACAAAAATGTCGAAATCGCAAAATGTGAAACCACGACTTAATCTGAGTCGTTGATCAAAGAAAGATCTGGACCGTCGAATCATCAATATTGTGGACTGTTGATCTGACTCCATTTTGGATTTTTGGATACTGGGAGTTGGAGGAGTCAAGGAAGCAACTCATGGTAGGAACTTGTGATATGCGAAGTCATGAAAAGATCTGGACCGTCGAATCATCAAGATTGTGGACCGTTGATCTAACCCCATTTCAGAGTTTTGGATACCGAGAGTTGGAGTCGTCAAGAATCGAGACTCTTCATCACAGGAGTCCCGAAGTTGTGAAATGTGAAACGCCAAAATTCCAAAATAGGCACATCAACAAAGACTCCATTTCAAAGTTTCGCAAATCGGGAAATCAAAGATCAAAGGAATGGGGTTCCCTAACCTCTTGAACTTGTGATATGCGAAATCACAAAATAATCCTAGTCATTGGATCAAGGAAAAATCTGGGCCATCAGACCCAGGAGGTGAATGTGAAAGACCATGTCAGCAAGGACAGGTGGCAGCCTACGTCAGATAGGACACGTGGCGTAATCATATAAGGACAAGTGTCAAGTTGATTTGGCATTTCAGGAACCTGGAAATCACAATTCTGAGTGACACGTGGCAGACACATAGATCACGACACATCATCAAGTGACGTCGTTCAAGGAATTTAGTTTCGGGAGTTTCAGCATCAACTCTCCACCAAAGTCCCGAAAGATGAAGTTCCGGGGTGGAGGATAGTCATCCAATCACCACGAATCGTGGACCGTTGATCTGAAGAGCGAAGCGCTCAAATGATTAGTGAGTGGTCATAGGTTGTGGTGACATCGTCGAGAGTTGGAGGAAGGCGCTAACAACTAAACTCCATTTTGGAGATCGCGACTTGGAGAGTCGAGATGCCTCGCAACAGGAATTCGCAACATGCGAAATCGTGAAATGTCGAAATGTGAAAAACACCTTTTGGTGTAGGCTATGGTCAACGTCAGTGGTCACGTGAGGGGAAGAAGCTAGTGGAGCTAAAGTCCATTTCAGAGTTTCGGCGATCTCAACATGAAGAGTCGAGACCCTTCATCACAGGAGTCCCAAAGTTGCGAATTGCGAAGTGCTTTGTGGATAAGTGCCTGGTCACCACCGATGGTCACGAGAAGGGAAGGAGCTAGTCTAGCTAAGCTCCTTTTTCGAAGTTTCAGGGATCGCGACATGGAGCGTCAAGATATATCATCACAAGAATTGCCGAAATGCTGAAATGTCGAAATGAGAAATGGCGAAATCGACGCGAGACCCTGTGCTTGTAATCCAATGGTGTTGGATACTTGGAAATCTGATTGAAGGGCTATTGTTTCTTTTCACAGTTAATCGATCAGTTACAATTCAGTTAGCAGAACTAAATCATGACTCTTGTATGGTTGGTGATTCAGTTGTTGATGCGTTTTCTTGGAGGTTCACAGTGTAACTGCTAGAAATGACTGATGGTTTCTACCAGAAGACTCGAAGATACTTAAGGGTGATCGCCAGAGAAGATGAAGAGTCTCGAGGCATCTTCCAGTGGCATGAAGATTGTTCATAGAGGCTATTGACAAATGTAAGACCGTTGGAGCCTGGAACTGCAATAGAGGGAATGAGCTCGACTGTGACAGAGAAGACGAAGAGTCTCAACTGCTGGAGAGGCTAAGGAATCTCGGCATAACACCCAGTGATGATGGACACATGGGTTTAACCGCCAAATAAGTTGAAGAGTTGCAATGATGATTAGGCAGAGCACTCGACATGGGGAGAGCATGCAAAATCATTGTGAATAGAGGATGCATATGATGCATAGAGAGCATAAAAACGCAGAACAGAGAAGAGATTTGTTGTTTTTGAGAGTGATTCAGGCGTGTAGGAGGCAGTGTGCAGCAGCTAAAATACACAGAAGAGGAATGGTGCATTGAATGGACATGGCGCATAGAGCATAAAAGGCAGAAGAACAGAAAGCACAAGGCATGTGTGCAGGAAGACAATTAGGCAGACAGAGCAGGGCAGTGTAGCAGAATAGTGATGAGACAGGTAAGCCATTGATGAACATTATATCACTATAATAAGTTTCAGTAGCAAAGATTGATATTTCAGGGTGGTATGGAGGTGCTAGGGAGGATTGTTATCCTCAGAGGTTCAAGTGGGTGCTTGAACAGAGGGAGTTGTAGCTTCCATCTGGTTGCAGCCAGAGAAACCAGGGTGGCAGGGTGGTGCAAGGGAGAACATTGGTTCTCTGATATACAAGTCAGTGTCTGTGTAACTGGAAGTTGGTGCTTCCATCCAGTTGGTGTTGGAACTCTTAGGAAGTTGGTGCTTCCATCCAGTTGGTGCTGGAACTCTTAGGAAGTTGGTGCTTCCATCCAATTGGTGTTGGACCTCTTAGGGAGTTGGTGCTTCCTTCTAGTGGGTGCTAGAGAAACCAGGGAGTTGGTGCTTCCTTCTAGTGGGTGCTAGAGAAACCAAGGAGTCGGTGCTTCCTTCTAGTGGGTGATAGAGAATCCAGAGAGTTGGTGCTCTCAGCAAGTAGCAGCTTGCAAAATAGAGTTTGTAGCCTCATTATGAATTGGTGCTCATAAGTATGATAATGTATAGAATGTAAAGATTACGTATCATATAAAGAAAAAGAGGTTGTTACCCTTTATGGGTTTCCTCGAGAAATATGTCTTTGTGTATCTCATATGTGTGAATGATGTTGAATGTTCTATTGCTTACTTCCCTGCATTATTGTGATTGTCATTAAGTGCTCTGTAAAGAGTTTAAAATAAGCATAATTGTTTAAGCACGGTAACAATTGATTCACCCCCCCCCCTCTCAGTTGTCCAACAAACACAAAATTATATTTGATGGTTTTTTGGTTGTTGTATGCATATACTAATCCAAACTTCATGATTAACTAGATGATCTTTTTCAGCCATGGCAATAATCAATCTAACAAAAGAAACAGAGGTAATTGGAACAGAAGACAATAGGCTAGTTGGAAGAGGGGTAGAAACAAAAGACTTATGGTTTCTGTCTATTTTGATGCAGACTCTGAAGAGTTTAACCAACTCCTACAAACTAGCCTTCTCAATCTAGCTGGCCAGTGACATTTCCACCCTCCTCCACCACCTGTCAGACCCCCATTATAGCCTCATCCCAACATCATCGGCATACCTGTACAACCTCATGTGTCTATGCAACCTAAGATTCTGGTTAATGATGGTTGGAATGAAGTAGTTCATAATCCTCAACCTCACTTCAATGGTTGGCCTATTGTATCACTACCATTACCTCCACCTCCTCCTAAGTAGCCACTTCAACCTGTTATTTCAATGGCCTCACGTGCATCGTCACCTCAACAACCAAAGAACTATAAATATCTAGAGCATGAACCAAACCAAGGANATGGTTGGCCTATTGTATCACTACCATTACCTCCACCTCCTCCTAAGTAGCCACTTCAACCTGTTATTTCAATGGCCTCACGTGCATCGTCACCTCAACAACCAAAGAACTATAAATATCTAGAGCATGAACCAAACCAAGGAAAGCAACCTGGCACCTCGCTTAGCTCTGGTTCATAAAAAAATTCTTCATGTTTTGTAACTTCTCAATCCATTTTCCCAAAGCTTGAGGCAAGAAATATCACCTTTGGTGATATGCACCTCGAAGCATCAGTAAACGAAAGCAGAAATCATGTTATGGAAGACTTACAGACACACAGGGTGGCACCATCTCACAACAGTGAACATAGGAGGACAGCCTCCCATAATAAATATGATTGTGAGTTTATTTTATGATGGATCTCTTTTTTGTTGCAGTTGACTATTATACATATCTACACTTGTGTTTTTGGACAACAGGCAGTATATATATATATTTTGTCATATTTAAATTATTTTCGGAGTCACAAGTGCATTCATGGCATGATTGTTTATTTGGGGGCTGTTGGATGCACATTTATTTTTTGATATGATATGCATATTAATATTATGGAGGTACAAGGGGATATTGAAAATTAAACAATAAAAGATACATAGGGGGTCCCCACCTACTAGTTATTATTTTTCAAAACCCTTTATTATATTATTTATTAAAATTTGTCCCACTTAATCAAAATTAATTTTACTACATAACTAAAGGTAGTTGAAACTAATCAAACTACCTTTTGAAGAATAAAAGGAAGACTTGATGGAGGGACAAGCGGGAGATAATAGAGAGGAAAAATTTTGATAAGGTTTGTTGTTACTCTGAAGTGAGATTCCATTTATATTCCATTCATTTTTTAATTACATAAGGGTTGAGCCTTCTTGTTGAAAGCAAGGTTATATTGAAGGTATCAAGAATAAGGACTAAGAAGCATAGATTTTTGACATGCTTCAAAAGGTCAATCATTTGTTTTTATAGTCTATTAATTGTAATTTGATTTCTTAGTTTTCAGTGCTAATTAGAATTATTTTGCAGAGTCAAGATAGTGATGCATTTGTGGCTAGTTGATCCAGTATTCTCAGTCTTGGTCTTTTCTTTGAAGACATAAATGCTCTATTTGTGATGTAACATTCCACCTTAGACTTCTAAGTCTAACTTTAATCCTTACCCTCGCAGGGGTATGAAAAGAAAGTTTTGGCTATAATTTGGAATTGAATCAATAAAATCATTGGTTGGTTTTGGTCTCATCTTAGGACTTGTTGTATAATGATGCCTCGGATTTGATTTCTTGATTATTTTTCAAATATATTATAAATTTTACATACAAACATTTTTCTTATTTCCTCTTGTTAAAAACACATACACATAAAATAACATCAATCCCAAGTCATATTGCTTGAGGTATGATTGATATTTTTGTTAAGGCTATAAGTCTAGGGTGATAATATTGCCTATCTTGCCTTAGCCCAACAGGATTCAAAAGTTTGGTATAAGGACTTTTGTTCCTTTTCATCAAAACCCATGAGCTCTTGTAGGAGGGGAATGGAAAAGACAAGTTAGGAATTATGAAATTCCATAAGTAGGAAGGGAGAAACAATTTAGCATAAAGGTGGTAACCTTCTACCTTAGGATGTTATCTAGTGTGAGAAATAGGAATGATGATTAAGGGACATGACTTGTATTATTTTAAGGTGCCAAGATAGGCACTTGCAACTAATTAGGGATGATAAATTGTAGTCGGGGGAAAACGTCTAAGGGTTTACAAGTCTAAGTATAAAAAAATACCTACTTTTCAAATACAAGGGAAATAGATGGGTGGTATGTTAAGTCTTAAAAATTAATGAGAAAACACCTAGCATGAATATTAAAAATATTGTATGAAAATGGCAAGTCATGTATTTATATGAGACAAACTAATCTTTCTAAGGGTTAACGGTGATAATTACATATAAAATATAGATCACTAGGTTTTAACCACTCATTTGTGTAAGTGGATTAACCACGATAGAAAACTTGAGTAATGATGACATGGTATTATATGCTATTAGGTATAGTGGTCCTTGAATGAATAATCTGGAGATGTAAAGTGATGTAAGAACCTTGGGTAAGGATCAAAAGATATCCCCCGGGGGTGGTAGGTGCAAGTAGGGTTATCTTCTCCCCGGGATGACATATTACGATTTAATTTTCCTGGAATATAGACCACACTACTAATAACCAAGCAGAGGCATATGCACTTCTAAAAGGATTGCAATTGTCCCTTCAACAAGGTATATACTCCCTCTCAATCCCCGTGGATTCGAAAGTTGTTATTAATCATATGAGAAATAAGACTTCTCCCAAGAACATGAAACTGAAGGAAATATTTTGGATAATTCGCCATGAGATTAAAGCATTCCACAATCTTGATCCTATGCATATCCTCTACCACAACAACACAATTGTTGACATATAAGCGAATATGGTAATCAAAGACCCTATATAAATGCTTATGGTCAATGACCATTCCTCTTTGAAACAAATTCCATGAACACATCCAAGGTTCCCAGCTAAATTCTAAATGGGGGTTCCATTGAAGTCCCCACCAATGATATTCCTCATGGTGTTCGTTTGAAGTTTGGCACTCACTCAGTCACATCCACTCTCTCACCTTTGGCCTTGACACGTAGAGGTGGCTTTAAGCCACGTTAGGGTTCTTGTGCTACACATGTGGGCACCTCTCGTTGCACCACTTCCATTCCTCGTCCGAACATAAGTTCCCATACCTTCACTTCCTGTTGCGCATGTTCTTACCCCATATTAGAAAATACCTTGCCATATCCCTTGACCTTTTAATTTCCTGGCCTTATGGCTCTTGTCTTTTCGTTCATGGAGTTTGTGTCATCCAGGATCTAATGGACATCACCCATGCATGACGATGATTGTACCGCCTCTCCAAGTCAATTAATTTCTATGTGTGAACATATCTCAGGTTTAATGGAAATGATGGGTAAAGATGTTTTATCCAAGTGGAAATCGGTGGCCACCCAGCTATTCCACTAGCTCAAAGCCCAATTTCTATTTTGGTAGTTTTTTCCTAGTTTTCGGGTCTGAAACTTTCGAGGCCATTTTGAGGCCCTAAACAACATTTTTTGGGCACACCACAGCCACACTATCTAGTTTGTCTATAGTGTGATGGAAACATGTGTATTCCTCGGATAGTTCTTTCCAACAAGCTATTATGCGTCTAAAACAGAGATCGTATGAAAAAGTTACAACCCCAAGAAGTTGATGTACGAACTTACCCCATCGGGGCCCACATCGCTTTTGGCGCTTCATCTTCTAGGGTTAGGTTTTTTTATGTTTAGGGTTTTCTCATTTATTCTTTATGTTAAAAAAGGCCTTTGGAGCCTCATTATAGCCATCTTCGTGCGAATGAGCCTAGCTGACACATCTCTTCTCAAAGATAAACTAACACCATTCTAGCTAGCTTGTGTGATTTTGCATTTTACAGTCTTTTGTATTTCAGACAGTGATTAATAGAATCTGAGCTTTACTGTATTATTATGTTCCTTTCCATATCTATGTGTAATTATTTGTTATATATATGTTATATCTCTTCCTTCGTATCGTTCCTAAAATAATCTAGATCAATGTTTCCCCTTCGTGGTTGTTGTTTCTCATGAGATGGGAGGTGAATTTAAGCGTACCACCCTAGGTAGTTACACCAGAGGATGCAGTTTATATGAAGAATTTACAATTGGAACAGGGAATGTTTGTGGTATCACCATAATTCAATTGTTCAAAAATTGTAGCAAGGAATCGATACATGGCTAAGTGAAGTGCAGGAAGTGTGTGTTGGAGATGAGAACCACTGAAGGAAGAACACACAGATCAGGTACACTCAATTCAATCTCTGTAAATTCCAGTTAATGGTTTATCAATTCAAGTTCTCACTGCCTTGGAGATTTTGGTGAAACATTGTCAGGGACAACATCAACTCCAAGATGAGTGTGCATCCATTCAGTCAGAGGTTGAAGAGATGCATTCCATTCCAAGTACTCAGTCTCCAGCTCGCACAATTTCAATCAATTCAAACATGACCTCATCTATGGAACCCCTCCAACACATTCCAAACTTGAATTCATCACCAAAACAGGAAGAAGAGGCGACAAACAAGAAAGACTCCCCTAACTAATTAATCAATGGATGTATTGCTTCTATATTTTGATCTTAGGAATATTTTATAGACTTTATCATGGAAGAAATTTTGAAGTTTTGTATAAGTCTCAGCTAGACACTACTTTTCTAGACAGTTTAACTAGTTATCAGCCTATTTTTTCCACTCTTGTAAAGGTTGTTTTTTTGGGCATGTGATTTCTCCCTCTCTACAAGTTCTCTTGCAGAGCTTCTTAATAAAAGTTTCTTAAGTTTTCTTTGAAAAAAAACTATCAAAAGATATCCAACTTTCTTCTCCACCTTCATTATATAACATTCTTCTTACCCATTCATGCAAGAATTTCCATGCACAAGTTACACTTGTCATTCAATAATTAATCATGCAGTTTTTAGCCTTTTCTTAATTTAGCTTTATATAAATTATCTTTTCTTATTTTCTCCTTTATTCTATTAACAAATTAATTCCTTTTATATCTTTATTTTATTACTTTTACTTTATTTATTATTTCTTTTACTTTCTATTTTTATACCATTTAAATATTTGTTTATTTATTTACTAGAATTATTATTATTATTACTTAATAATATGGGGCATTACAATAAATCCCATGCTAATCCTTAGATAAAGCCCTGGATATTGAGTGATTCCATTTCTATTGTTATATTAGTGTTGTCAGCTAGACCCTCTAATTGTAATTGTACCATTTGTCTCCTATATATATACCAAGGGGACTAGTCTTAGAATCATCTCATCTCTTATATCTATTTCTCAAGTCATGGAGCTACTTATCTCTCTATTTTTATGTTATTTTGGTGTTTGTTGTTGAACAAAATCTCTTCAATTATAGCTTATTGTGAAGGTCCTTAAGAGGTATATTCCTTCATAGTTAATGGGTTCATAAACTTCTTTTCAAAAGACACATATAACAATGTAAGGGCCATGCCATAACAGTGCAAATTTTCTTGTACCTAAATTTTATTTATCCTAATCATAATGAAAGAACTAGGTGTCCTTATTTAAAGGTACAAGGGTTGGAAATTATATCATATTGAACTTTGACACATTTCTTATGAGCCTCATTTACAATTGTAGTATCTCAATGGTGTTCATCTAAATGCTCCAAATAACAAGGCGTTCCTTTTTTAGTAAGGTATTAGGAAAAATCTCCATTGCAAGTTTAACAAAATGGAATATCACATTCAATTGAAAATACTACTTCTATTCCATTCCATATACCAATTGAAAAGGGGGGAAACACATGGCAGTTTTGATGGAGGTTCGGTATGCCCAAAGCAATGAGAAAAGCATTAAATGTTAGTTATATTTGTTCTTGTTTACCATCATATACAACATTGTTTTCAACACTTTTTTAATTGCATGTACATTGCCATTTTCTTGAGGATAGTAAGGCATTTAATACTCATGTTTAAGGCCTAACTAAGCTACTAACTCTGTCATCATGTGGTAGCAGTGGGAACTATGATTTGTAACAATTTCTCTACGCACACCAAAACTTGTGGTGACGTGATTGAAAATGAATAAAACTATGGTGTCTCTATCATTTGAAAAAATTGGCATTGCTTCTAGCCACTTTGTAAATAAATCCATGGCCACGATGATGTCCTTTTTTATGATCCAACACCTTAAAAATGATAAAAATTCAATGAATACAGTCTACCTCGAGGGGGAGACCTCCTTTTACAATATATCCAATTCAGAATGCAGTATGAGATGAGATAAGATGATCCTAAGACTAGGTATATATATATATATATATAGGAGACAAAAGGTATTATTATGATGAAAGGGTGCAATGAAGGGTTCTAGCCGACCTACACATATAACACTATAAATGTAATAATTCAATATCTAGGGATTAATAAAGAGTTTTGTACATAACATGGGGCTTTGTCTAGGGCTTAACATGCTCCTCCCCTTCAAACAAGTGTTTTCCTCAACACTTGACTAACCACGGGTGCTTTTGCAAGAAGAACGCATCTTCCCATGTTGCCTCTTCTACTATTAAGTTCTTCCATTTGACAAGGTACTCTATAATTGCTTGCTTCTCAGCTGCTTAATCCTTGTTTCACGGATTGTTTCTAGATCTAGTATGATTTTCCCTTATTCATTAATCTTTTGTGAAATAGTTTGGACTAGTATCTTGTTGTCGATGAACTTCTCTAAGAAAGAAACATGGAAGACTGGATGTACACGTGAAGATGGAGGCAACTCCAATTTGTAATCCTTACTTCCAATCCTTTGCTAAACCTTATATGGGCCATAATATTCGGGTACTAATTTATTGTCCTTCTTTTGTTTCTTGAGGGACATCTGTTTGTATGGTTCTAGCCTCAAAACTATCCAATCCCCCACTTCAAATTCCCTTTTAATGTGATGTCGATCTACTTGTTGTTTCATCACAAGTTGTCATTTAATAGTTTTGAGAACCTCTTGTTGGTTCCCTATGTGGTCCTCCGCTACTTGAACCTTTGTATTCCCTTTCAAGGTTGATGTAATGGATGGAGGATGATATCTATAAAGTGCTAGAAATGGGGACATTTTTTATGAACTATGGAAGGATGTGTCGTACCATCATTCCGCCATGGGAAATTACTTGACCCATTGTGTATGTTTACCATATGCAAGGAAATGAAGATATACTTCTAGACATTTATTCACGATATCAATTTTCCCATCAGATTGAGGATGGTAAGATTAATTGTGAGCCAATTGAGTACCTAAACAAGAAAATAATTCAGTCCAAAATTTTCCAATGAAAATTGGATATTTGTCACTTACAATAATCTTGGGTACTCCATCTAGATTTTGAACCATTTCCATGAATGTTGTGGCTATTGTCCTTGATTTAAAAGAATGAGAAAGAGAGAAAAAATCGGCATACTTTGTCAGTCGATCCATTGCCACCATGATGACAGTTTTTCCTTCGGATTTGGGTAAACCTATAATAAAACCCATTGAAACTTCTTCTCAACTTTGAATTGGTATAGCTAATGGTTGTAGGATACCTAGTGTCTTGATTGTATCTCCCTTATTCTATTGGAAAACCAAACATTCAGACAGAAACTTTTAAACATCAATTTTAAGACCTTCCCATAAAAAATCCTTCTTGATCATGTGGTACATTTTCAAGAATCTTGAATGTCATCCCATAGAAGAAGTGTGCAATTCTAGAAGGACCTTCTGTTGAGGTGGAAATTATTACATAAATATAGGATATCATAATACCATAGCAAATCGTTCTTACATAATAAAAAAATAACTAATGAATTGTGGTCCTCTTATAGTTTTTGAATGATCTTTGCTTCCATTCCACACTTGCTTCTTCCACCCAATCAAATTGTGGAATAGAAATAGCACATAGTGAACCTTATGTTTCTTCTTCTTTTCTTGAAAGGGTAACTTCCACAACATTGTGTTTTACTCTTTTGTATATAATTTCAAAGTAATAACCTAGGATCTTTGTAACCCATTTTTGTTGCTCTTCTGAAGATAATTGTTGCTCCAAGAAGTACTTCAAACTATCATGATATGTTTTTACTTTGAAGTGTCTTCTTATTAGGTAAGGGTGTCATTTCTGAACTGCGTATAGTATGGCCAACTTTTCTTTTTCATAAATGGGTTTGAGTAAGTTTTTTCCTTTAAGTTGGTTGCTTTCAAAGGAAAAAGGCCTTTATTCTTGCATTAAAACTACACCAACTCCATGGCCTAAGGCATCACATTCCACAATAAAAAAAAATGTAAAGTCAGGTGTAGTCAGGACAGGAGTTGTACACATAGCCTCCTTAAGTTTTTCAAAAGATTGCGTTGTTGCTTCAATACAATAAAATGCTTTCTTATTTAATAATGTTGTTAGAGGTGTTGTTATTTGACCATAATTCGTGAAAAATTTATGGTAATAGCCTATCAATCCTAATAATCCTCTAAGTTTCTTTAAGGTTTTGGGAATTGGCCATTCCCTCATAGTTTTAATTTTGTTAGGGTCCACTTTTACACCTTCATGAGATACAATATGACCCAAATATTCCACTTCTTGAACCCCAAAGGCACACTTGGAAGGCTTTGCATAAATTTATTGATCTTCCAATAGTTGTAATATTTTGTCAACATGTTGTGCATGCTCTTCCCAATATTTTTGTAGATTAGTATGTCATAAAAAAATACTAACACAAATTTTCTAAGGATATTGAAAATAGAATTCATCAAGCTTTGAAATGTTGAAGGTGCATTAGTAAGTCCAAATGGCATCACCAAAAACTCATAATGACCTTCATGTTTTCTAAAAGTTGTTTTGGGAATGTCTTTGTGTCTCATTCTGATTTGATGATATTCTGAATGAAGATCCAACTTAGTAAATAATTTTGATTCATGCAATTCAAACATAGTTACCGACCTAACAAGAACTGTAACCTCAAAACAAGAACTCCGGCCTAAAAAACCCATATTTTTGGGTTAAAAACACAAAAATCAACCCTGATTTCAAATAGTGGCGCTACCGGTAGGACCCCTTTTTTCTTGGTGGCTAAAATTGTGACTTGCTTGAAATTTCAGCCTTGATGACTGACACCAATGCCGGAAAGTGCCGGAAATTGACCCTTGAATTGAAAATCGATGCTTTCAGTAGCACCAATTTTATCAATCAAGTTGAAACTAAGGCTTAATTGGGACCGTAGCATTGACCACTGGTACCATCTAAAAATAAAAGGTTAAAATCACCTCCTAAATTTGAAACTTGAAAATTTATTTATTGATTAAATTTTTATTTTTTTTAAATTTACATTAAAAATTGGAAAATAAAAAATAAAACGAAGGTAAATTTATTAAAAAAAAAAAACTACATAAAATTTAGAAGCGAAAATTATTTTTTTCTTTTAAACCCTTTAAAAAGGGCTCAAATTTAAAAATAATTAAAAAAAAAAAAACATCAAAAATACAAGCTCAAATTTATTATTTTCGAATTTTGTTTTTGAGCTTGTGTTTTTTATGGCTTTTTTTTAATTAAATTCATTTTAAATTTGAGCCCTTTTAAAAGGTTTCTTTTTAATTTCATTTTCTCTTCTCAGTGTTATGTCATTTTTTTTTAATTTACCTTCTTTCTTTCAAATTGTTTTTTTTTTTAAGTTTTATGCGATTTTTTAATTTTCTTTTATAATTTTTTTAATTAAAATTTACATTACGCAATTCAAAAAAAATGTGTCTTTTTTCCCTTTTTTCAAAATTCTTGTTTACGAGGATTTTTTTTTCGACCTTTAATGTAAATTTAAAAAAAGAAATATTTAATCAATAAATAAATTTTCAGGTTTCCGATTTAGGAAGTGATTTTAACCTTTTTATTTTTATATGGTACTAGTGGTCAAGGCCACGGTCCCAATTAAACCTTAGTTTCAACTCGATTAATAAAATTGGTGCTACTAGAAGCATTGGTTTTCGGAGGTTTGTGGAGTACTGATGTCGGCCAATGTATCCTTGTATATTGAGGGTTTGTGGAGTGCTGATGCCCACCAATGTATGACAAGATATCGTTGGAGTAGTCTCTTCTAGATCTATCTCTTGTGATGGTTATAATTATTTATCTTCTTCCTCTTCACAGTCAATGTAGAATAATTTATTATCACTACATTTATGCCCTTTACTATACGTGTTGTCACAAATGAAACATGGTCCTTGTTCTCTTCTTTAATCCATTTATTGAGGTGTCAACCTTGTCGATTTAGGAGAGGGAACATGGTGCTCTCTATAGTTATAAGTGGCCACCCTTCTAGTAACCATATTTTTGTTTTCCACTTTCCTTACCATATTGAAAGCTTGCTCTAGGGATTTAGGTTTGAAGAGACGCACCTCATGTTGAATGTCCTCCTTTAAAATTCTCATAAAGATATGTAACAAATTATCCTCAGGAATGTTCTTGACCCTGAGACTAAGCTTTTGGAATTGTTGAATGTGCCCGGTAATTGGACCATTTGCCGAAGATTTATCAATTGACTAAAGAATGTGTTGCTCTTAATAGCCCCGGAATGTGATATCAATTCTTCCATAAAAATGGACCAAGATATAATAAAAAAAAAAATCTTTCACAAAGTCATTGATACTACACACATTGATCATTTTCTAAATACAAGGATGCAATAGGTACCTTTTGTAATCTTGGTGTGTGGTGTAGATCAAAGGATTGCTCCTTCTGAAATATCCATGTTATAGGATCTTAACCATCAAAATTCCTCATATCAATCTTCGGAATGAAGTAGTTCCTTGGTGCTACATTGAAACCTTGATGATGTGGATCTTAAAGTAATGAATTATTATGAAATTCCGTATTTGTGCTCCCCAACTGTGATAAAACACTCCCCATATGTGATTGAGTCACAACACCATTGTTCTCCTTATTTTCCTGATTTCCTTGGATATCCATATCTCCTTTAAAGAGTCTCTCATCTAGTGCATGCAAGATCATGGAAGACATGGAATTTTTCAATTCTAACATCTTCTTTTCCAGATGATTTTCTAACGCTTTCCTATTTTCATCCATCTTATTTTCCATCTTTCCAATTTGGTAAAAAAAAACATATTTTTCTTCTTGAGTCATGGTTGAGCTCTCTAGGGGTTTAGTTGGTGAAATAAATTTTGGAATAACCTTAGGATCCATGTGAGAAAATAATATTTCTCTTCTTTTTCCCTTTTATCATAAATTTTGAATCATCAAAAACAGATCTTTCAATCTAAATTTATGCCTATTGTAAGTTACGTACATTTCAACCCTTAATTTGGAGTATGTCTGGATGGTTGACCTTTGTCCTAATATATCTAAAACTTGAACCCCTATGAGTTTGCAATTTTGAAATGTAGTACTCTGGTATGACTTCTTAAACTCTTGAAAATTTCACAGTTTGAACCTTCATTGATAAACAATTATAGAAAAAATACCAAAATGTATTGTTTAAGACTAATTTTAGGGTTAGTAAACAACCCCAACTTCCATGAGATATATCTCATAAATTATAATGATTCAAAATATAAAAATTGTGTTACGTGTAATTTGTTATGTCTCCTCAGGATTCTCAAAAATTCAAATTCAGAAACTTCACAAAGAAAAAGTTACAGCGAAAATGTCAACATGACTCTTTTAAAACTGATTTTAGGATTAGTCACAAGCCTTGTCTTCCATGGACTGTATATCTGAGAGTATACCGAACCATAATCTGAAATTTGGATCACCTATATAGGATATGTATCCTTAGTTTCCATGAAATTTCACTAACTAAAATTGATCCATGTAGATATCGTTGGCCACCCACCCATTCCACTGGCTCAAAACACAGTTTTCCACCTTGGCAGTTTTTCTACGATTTGTCAAGTCATGAACTTTCAGGGTCGTTTTAAGGCCCTAAACAACATTTGTTGGCCCAAAACTTCCCAAGTGATCGTCAAATTCTTTGGCTTGGGTTGCATGAAATGTGTACTTCTCAATGAGACCTTTCCAACGAGGTATCGAGCACCCCAAACGAAGATCATATGAAAACGTAACGTCCCTGGGAAGTTGATGTATCAACTACCCCCATCGGGGCCCACAAACCTTTGGGCGTTTCATTTATGATTTATGTTAAAAATTCCTTTGTAGACTCATTGTAATCATCTTCTTATGAACAAGCGTAGTCATCACATCTCTTCTCTGAGATAAGCTACCACCATTCTAGCAAGTTCATTTCACTCTATATTTTTACAATTTCTGCAGTTCATTCATTAATAGAAATTGAGTATTATTGTATCTCTGTGTTTCTTGCAATATCTTTGTGTGTTTCTTTGTTATATCTCTGTCTTCATTTCATTCTCAGTATAATCTGGATTAGTGGTATTAGAGTGGTCTTCTCTTTATATGTTTCTTTGTGCATGTCTCCAACGTGGTCAAGGTATAAGGCATTGGGACTCAAACTAGTCGAGCCTTTGGAAGACCATCCTCTCCAACTCCGATGGCCACCCATGGAAGAGGAAAAGAGAGATGAGGGAGAAGGAGATATTATTAAGTTGTTTCTCATGAAAGCACTTAATCAATAGAGGAACAAGATGATGGATAATTTTTCCCAAATCCTTTAACAATTGTCGACAACAACAAATGCATCTTCTTCAAGCAACTACTTTGGAGGCTCCTTCCCTTTCAAGGTACAAATTAATTTTGATATTCCCATATTTGAACTTCAGATAGATGCGGATGCTTTGGAAAAGTGGTTAAATATAATAGAAGGTTATTTATTTGTCCACAATTTTTCCAATAGGGAAAAGGTCACCTTTGTGCTCCTTAAGGTTGTCCCCCATGTCAAATATTGGTGGGAGACTTACTGCGATCAAAACTCCATAGAGGATTATGGAATATTTTGGGTCGATCCCACTTGGGAATATTTTATGGATGTCATCAAGGAACAATATTACCCTATTGGAAACTATGACGACCAGTACACGAGATGGACAACACTGCGTCAAAAGAGGGACCAAACATTGTTGGAGTTCACAAATACTTTCTACACCTTATGCACCAAGTTGGGTATCAAAGACTCCAAGAAACATCTGGTTTGAAAATACTGTGTCGGTATACATAGGATAGGTACATCCAAACATAAATGGATTTTTTGGACATCTCGTCGCTGGGAGTTGCTTATCAATATGCCATAAAAATCAAGCAAAAATTTAAGCGGCAGAACAAGCAAGAGTTCGTGTCTGAAAATCCACAACCAAAGTATGGTAAATGAGGCCCTAACTCATAGAACATACAGCCTCAAGACAACCATTCCAAGTCAAAGGAAAATAAGGGTAATGGGAAGACAAAGAAGGACACTAGAAAATGGTGTTACTTCCATAAAATCCCTTGGCATAATACCGATGAATGTCGCTCGAAACAGTCATTGGTGGTTGAGCTCAAAGAAAAAGAGTTGAACCCCGACTCAGAATTTGATTCAGAATATAATAAAATAAAATAGGTCATCAATGTAGAACAAACCGCTACCATTGTGAACACAACAATCCAAACAGAAGAACCAGAGGAGCCTGAGGAGGGGGGACACCTCTGTAATTCATATATGTTGGTGAAGGGGACTCCACTACATTTAATTGTTGATAAAGGAATCCAAAAGAACCTAATCACAGCAGAGGTCTTCAAGTAGTTGGAGTTGTTGACAACACCACACCTGTAGCCATACAATAACGGGTGGCTCCACCATTGACGAGATCTTCATGTCAGCCAGTAGCATATCTTGTCCTACAACATCAAACCCTTCAAGGATGAGGTATTGTAAGGTATGGCCCCACTAGAAGTATGTCATGTTCTTCTAGGCCATCCATATATCTGGAAGTGTCATGTTGTTTATGAGTCTCAAACCCGTAGTGTCATTGTTACTTTGTGGTCATCTTTACAAGGTACCAGAGGTAGTTCCCACTATTGTATCGTAATAACAGTGCCACAAAGTGATCTCTCATACCACAAAGTTTAGCCTCTTCACGATTTGTTTAGAAGGTGAACAGAAGGACGTTATGAACACTACAACCTCGGCCCAAGACCTTTATGTCTAGCAAAAGAAGGTTGACAACATTGCAGAGGAGCACAAAGATATTTTTGCTTCACCTACAGGGGTTCCTCCACACTACCCAATAAATCCAAGTTATAACAGATCCCTTCATAGCTCTATTTTCCACAACCCTTTTCAGGTGTGCTTGGGCTTCCAACCATTAGCCCCCATTGGTATAGCTCTTCATGTTGCATCATCACCGACAAAGTCCTCCCACACTCAAACCAAAGTAGATCATGCAGCTAGATTGGTTGAACGGGTCCAACCCCCCCAACAACAAGTTTTTGACATCCTTCGAGAAGCTCATACCAAGTACAAGTAGGATAACTTCTTTAGCAAGGAAAGTGGCTCACCAAGGTTTAGATTCATCAAAAGCTTCCCCATCTCCCACGGGAACTTGACGCAATATGGACCATTACTTGCTAATGGGGGAGGAATTATCTAAGTGGATATCGGTGGCTACCCACCTATTCCACTAACTCAAAACACAGTTTTCCACCTTGGTAATGTTTCTACGATTTTTTAGGTCTTAAATTTTTGGGGTCGTTTGAGGCCCTAAATGACATTTTTTGGACCAGAAACACCCAGTAAGTAGTCAAAGGCTTTGAACTAGGACATCCAAAATGTGTACTTCTTGGGAAGACCTTTCTGTTGAGGTATTGAGTGCCCCAATTGGAGATCATGTGCAAAAGTAATGTCCCTGGGAAGTTGATGTATCAACTACCCCCATCAGGATCCACAAATCTTTTGGTGTTTCATATCACGAGGTTAGGATTTTATATATTTAGGGTTTTCTCATTTATTCTTTATGCTAAAATGGCCTTTGGAGCCTCATTGTAATCAGCTTCTTACGAACGAACGTAGTCATTATATCTCTTCTTAGATATAAGCATCCACCATTCTAGCGAGTTCATTTCACTCTGTATTTTTAAGGTTTCCGCAGATATCATTCATTAATAGAAATTGAGTATTAGTGTATCTTTGTGTTTCTTGCAATATCTTTGTATGTTTATTTGTTATATCTCTACCTTCATTTTGTTCTCAGCATAATCTAGATCAAAAACCTCCCATAAAAAAATATATATACAGTGAAAATCCCTAGATGACTCCTTTAAAACTGCATTCAGGATGAGTAAAAAACCCTATCTTCCATAGGCTATATCTCCAAAAGTATAACAACCCAAAACCTTAAAGTTTTACCACATGTACCTTCATATGTTTATAAGTAACTTGCGAGTTTCATTGTTTGAATCGACACAGAAAAAAAGCTATAGAAAATATTCTTAGATGACTGGCTTGAAGAAGTAAAACCCTGGGATCGATACCATATGTTATGATACAACACCTTAAAAAATGATAAAAATTCAATGAATATAGTCCACTTTAAGGTGGAAAACTCCTTTTACAATATATCCAATTCGGAATATAATATGAGATGAGATACAATGATCTTAAGACTAGGTCTCCTTTATATATATATATATATATATATATATATATATATATATAAGACAAATATTACAATTATGATAAAAGGGTGTAATGAAGGGTTCTAGTCGACCTACACATATAACACTTGAAATGTAATAATTCAATATCTAGGGATTAATAAGGGGTTTTATACATAACATGGGGCTTTGTCTAAGGCTTAACATCCTTATGGGCTCCCATAGAAGTTGGACAACACTCCATAAATCAACAACCCATTTTGCAAAAGGGCCAATGGTCGTGTAAGCATGGAGCAAAGAAGGGTGAGCACAAATCTTCTTTGTAAAGACTTGACAAGGGTGGCACTTCTTGATGGATTGTATACAATCTATGAAAATTGATAGAAAGGAATACCCTACATGCGATATTTTTTAGGTTGTTTCCATCCCAAAAAAGTGATTTCTACATGATCCACTATGGAAATCATTCAAAAATCTATCCACCTTATGAGTTAACAATTGACGCATAATCAAGTCAACACACTAGTGATACAAACTTTCACTAGTGCAAAGTATCATTAAGTTTGACGGTGTCCACATCGAGGTGCATCATGAGATAAGTGAGAGCCAAACTTTTGTGTCTAGAGATACACAAGGATATATGTGTACCATGAGTCCATAGTGGCTATGACGAATAAATTCCCATTAGGTAATGACTCATTGACCATGGATTCCTCAATGCCCCTAGAAAGTTTTGATATAAATTTAACAAAAGCCAAATAATGTGTGAATTTACTTGATACAAATTCTAAGTTAAATTCTTGCAACATGACAATCCACTTTGCATACTTGCCCCCAATTATCCATCAAGTCAAGATATGTTGCATGCAATTAAAATTTGCAATAATTTTTTTGTGTCTAAGAAGGATGTAATGTCAAAGATTTTGGATAGTGTGCACAACTTCCAAGGCCAAATTCTCACTATGATGATACCTCAACTCAGGTTTACCAAGCCCCTTGCTCAAATGATATATCACATGCTCCTAAGTGTGTTATCCCTTATCCCCTAAACTAAAACCATCTCAATGGTAGATTCAAACGATACCAAATATAAAAAGAAAGCCTTGCTATAGTTTGGAGGTCTCGAAAATGGGACCAATACAAGAGCTTTTTTCAAAGCTTCGAATGGATTTTGGGCTTGCTCATCCCATATAAATAGAACTGCTTTTCATAAAATGTGTATAAAGCCCTTTGTAATATTAGCATAATTATCGAAAAAACCTTTGCAAAAAAGTTATATTTTCCTTGGAGGCTGTGAAGTTGACAAATTGAGTTCAAGGGAGGCAGCGAAAGTATTGCCTCAATCTTAAATGGATTAACCATGACCCCGTACTTGGAAATGATGACACCATGTAACCACCTAGACACAACATGAAAAAATGCACATATGTGGGTTTAATATGATCCTATATAATGACACTTTACAAAAATAACTCAAAGGTGTTTTGGATTCTCAACCCTTTCCTTCAAATGAGTAGCTAAATTATCCAAATAAACTTCCAAGGTGTGATTTATGTCATGAAAGGCATATGACATGGCTCACTAGAACGTGGATCCATCATTTGTAATACCAAACGACATCTTTTGTTAGGAAAATGTAACGTGTGGGCTATAAAATCATATGTATGTTAATCTTGCTTGTGAATTTGGATTTTATTGTAATTGAAAAATATGTCAATGAAGGATGAGATTTCATTTCAAGGACACTCATCTATGATCCACTCTATAAAGGGTATAGGGTAATTATCCTTTGGATACACCTTATTAAGATCACGAAAGTAAATATAGACTTTGATGGTCCCTTGCTTCTTATCATTCAATACTAGGTTTGATGCCCACTCTTTTAGCAGAACAAGATATATGAATCCAATGTTCAATAACTTCTCCACTTCATCCTTGATGGTTGCACCTTATTAGGATGAACACGTTGCAACTTATATTGAATAGTTCTAGCATGTAATATGTCTTAATCTTATGTTCAACTATACTTGGGTTGATGCATGACATTTTTTATTAAGGCCAAGTAAAAATTTCATGAAATTCCTTAAATGTGGTTGTATAATTTTCTATTTCTAATTTACAGAAACAATTAGCCCCAATGAGAAAATTTTCTGTGACACTAGGTTTAGAAGAGATTGTTAAGCCCTAAACAAAGCCCCATGTTAAGCATATATCCCCATGCCCTAGATAGTGAGTTTTTATATTTATATTGTTATATTAGTGTTGTCGGCTAGACCCTTTAATTGTAATTGTACCCTTTGTCTCTTATATATACTAAGGAGACCTAGTTTTAGAATCATCTCATCTAGTACATTTGTTCTATTATAAAAGGAGGTTGCCTCTTTAAAGAGGCTTCATATTCAGTATTCTCTCTTTATCAAGGTGTGGAGTTACTTCTCTCTCTCTTTTTGTGTTATTTTGGTTGTTTGGGGCATAACATTTGGTATCAGAGCATCAATCTTGGGGTTTCTCTCCTTCAAACAAGTCATCTTGGAATTTTCACTATAAATTTGTTTTAGCGAGGTTTCAGACAATGAAATTTTTAGGATCCTGAAAAGATGTAGAGAAGTAATTTTCATAAAACAAATTAGGTTCCATATCATTATACTTTTTGAGATAAATCTTGTGGAAGTTAGGGTTTTTTACTAGTCCTTAAATTAGTCTTAAACGAATCATCTTGGAATTTTCACTATGACGTTTTTTCAATGAAGTTTCAAAATATGAAACTTTTAGGAATCTGAGGAAACATATCAAAGTACCAATGGTATAAAAGTTAGGTTCTGAGATGTTGTAATTTCAAAAATACGGTTTGTGGAGATTAGGGTTGTCAATTATTCCTAAAGCTAGACTCAAATGGGTGTTCTTGGTAGAAATGTCATATCTGCAACTCAAAAAGTTCAAATTGAGTGCCACAAGTTCCTTTGGAAATAATAAAGGCCATAGTATTTTAGGTAAAACATTCACAAGAAGATATAAAATTTTGGACACGTGGCATTCCATACAAGTTCATTATTTGGAAAGACCCAAGAATTAGAAAGATTTGCGAATGTTACTATAACTTTCACTTGGCACATCAAATTGTGTTCACACCTATGGAATTGTAGAGAAGACATATCAAAGTACTACCTGCTCAAATTTCAAACTCAGAAAGGTTGAAATTTTAGAGATACGTCGGGAGAAAGGTCGACTTCATAACAATCTCCAAATCATGGTTTTAAAGGTACATAACTTACCGTCAATGTAACTTTTGATTGGAAGATATGTTTTTGCTCATTCAAAATTGTGATAAAGAGAAAAAATGGGACTATTATTTTTTCACGTGACAAATGGTTCTACAAAAATTTCTACTCCTGGTAAACCTCTAGAGAGTTCAACTATGACTTAGGAAGAAAGAGAAGAGAATTTTCACCAACTATCCAAATTGGAGGACCAATTTAACGAATTGAGTGTTAGGTCAATAACAAGTAATGATTTGAATGATAGTAAGGAACATATGGAAAAGAATATGGATGAAAATAGGGAACATATGGAAAAGAAGATGGATGAAAATAGGGAACAAATGGGGAAAAGATGGATAAAAAGAAGGAAGAATCGCAAAATTTCATGTCCACTATCTTCTTACATAGCCTAGATGAGATATTCCCTAAAGGAGATATCAAGACACAAGGAAATCATGAAAATGTGGAGAAAATAAAGATTGAGATCGAGAATCATGATTGTTCATCACCTCTATATCCACATCATTAAGAGTTCAACTCGGCACCAAGGAACTACCTAATTCCCAAAATTGATATGAAGAAATTTGATGGTACAGATCCTATAACATGGATATTCCAGATGGAGCAATACTTTTATCTACACCAAGTGCCAACCTTGTTGTAACATCTTGCTCTTGCACGCACTGAGCGAACTTATTCTTTGAGGACACTTTCTTGCAAGTGATCTGGGTTATTATACTATTGGTTGTTTTGATTATGATTATGAGATATGATGGACTTGATGATATGTTATTTTGTTGTATTTACATAGACAAGCGTTATTGATTGGGTTCTCCTGAGTGTGCAGAACTTTGGACATTGAGGATGCAGAGGCATCGATGAAACCCCTTGGACTCTGGATCGAGTTAGGGAGTGGACTATTAGGGTTTGGATGTTGTTGATATGACATATGTACATATGATTAGATGTTGTGATGATTGATTATTATTGCTGACATGATTCGTTGATGGATGCAGGTTGATGATAGCTTTCCGACCAAAATCACATGTGGAGTAGAGGGGTCATGTAGTACAACCAGAAACATTGAGGGAGAGGTGTGGTAGCATCCCTACCACAACCTACTAGCACTCTCGTCATGGCTCGAACTATAGGTTAACGATTACCTAGTTCAAGAAGACCCACGATGTTGTGAGGGAAGATTATGACAATCGCTCACGATGATTCTAAGGGGCATGCAATAAGGCAGGGGCCTTATTCCTTAGAGGCCCTTAGTCTCCCACAAGATCACCTGGTGGAGTATTGACTCCAAGGTGTTTTGACATCTGCCAAAGTCAGTCAAGAGGCGAGTGGCACCCTTGGAGCATGTAGTGAGTCCTGAAGGGCACGTCGCGCAAGGAAAACAGAAAGAGGTGAGTGGCACCCTTGGAGCATGTAGTGCATCCTAAAGGGCACGTCGCGCAAGGAAAATGTAAAGAGGTGAGTGGCAACCTTGGAGCACCTAGTCTGTCCTGAAGGGCACATTGTGATTTTAATTGGTAAGTGAATAAACCTAGTAGGACCTAAAATGAATGATGTGATAAGTAAGATTTAAAAACAATTTTTCCCTAATGAAAATATCGCCCAGCCTAGTGAAATTAAAACCTAGGTCTAAGTAGAACATGTGGTCAAAAAAAATAATAATAACAAATAAACATATAACAAGAAGGGGGGTAAGAAATTCAAATTTATTTATTAAAGTCAAAATTATAATGGAGGATTAAAATTTTAAAAAGGGAAATGGTTGTTTTTATCTATTTTTGCTAATTTAATTTTAGTAAAAAAAAAGAGGGTAAATGGTTGTTTCATCTACACTTGCTAAATTAATTTTTAATTAAAGAAGAAAAGGGGTAAATGGTTGTTTTATCTACACTTGCTAAATTGATTTTTAGTTAAAAGGGAAAAAGAGGGAAACTTAAAAGAAATAGGAAACTTAAAGAAAAAGGGGAAACCTAAAGAAAAAGATGAATGTCTAACTTAGTAAGGGACCTTGCCTTGGGAACTTGTTATTTATGAACTCAACTAGGAATTAAGTAAGGCGTAAGTCATTTAAGTTTTGTAAGGGGATATTGGGACACCTAGGAGCGTTTTTAGGAATGTTTTTAGGTGCGTGAGGGAAATAGGAATATTTATTTAATTAATAAAATTGATTTTCTGGTGCAACTAGGGGATGGGTGACATATGTACAGGGGAGGTTTTTCCTATTTAAAATTAATGAAAAAGGAATTTAATGGGAATTTGGGAAACTAACTACTTAAAAACTCTATAAAAAGGATAGAGGGGGAGGAGTGTGGATCTGATCTTTTTGTGTAACATTACACTGCTGAAATTTTACTTTGACTAAACTTTCTCTTGTGGGAGTTGGGATACCCAGCTCGGGTAACGAGTGGTAGCTCGACCTTGCGAGGTGAGCTAGGTGCTAGCAATTCTCTGGTATTGTGTGCATGGCCCCTTTGCGGCTTGGGGGGCTTAGGGGGAAGAAGAGTACCCCTAGAATTGGCTGGGAGGTACTAGTGAGGTCACATCGTTTGACAAGCGAGAGCTGGATGGAGCGTGCGCGGGACAGCAACTTCGGAGCATTCGTGTTTGGCTAAGGTACGCATGTTAAAGTTGTTACTTGCAATAGAATGTAATTTAAAGATGTTATTTAATGTGCTCGGTTGAAGATTCCATGGCCATGAGCTTTCTTGCACCTGCTTTCCTACAGTATTTGTAACCCCTTTGCTCGTTGTTTTCTGAATTGATTTCCCATGGCGAACCCATCCTATGATTGCAATGTCTTCTCTGCGTCTGTTTTTTTTTTATTAATACTAAGAAAAATTTGAGTTTTTATCTTCTGTCCCTTATTCCTTAAGTTATTAGTCTGTGCCTGAGCAATCGTCCAGGAGCCGAATCGACGGTCGTCACTACGGTGTTTAAAGACCTATAGATTCAAATAACCTTCTTTCTTGTGCACTGATAATAAGAGAAGGATAAAATTTTCGCCCAACCATCTATCCTTTACTTATCTCTGCATTTTTATTTTCTGATTGATCTCTAATACTTGCGCCCTTCTTGTGGATGAGTATATGTGTGTTTGATTGATCCATTGTCGAATGATTAGTCTTGATGTGCTAGTGTATGAGTCATTGTTTACTATTGCCTTATCTGTGTGTGTTGTGTTCATCATCAAGTTGTGTTGTTTAACTGTTGTCGGTGTTGTTGTTCTGCTTTAAAAAAAAAATTGCTTTTGTGTTGTGTCGAATGTAGTCGTAACGATGGGGATATTACATATGGTATCAGAGCGGGTTCGACCCACGACTTGGGATCACTACGGATTTCGTTGATTTTATTTTTGATTATAAGGTTGCTAATTAAACTGATTTGTATTCATGCAGGTAATCATGGTTCGAGGATGTCGCGGAGGCAGACGATAGGGTGTTAGGGGAGGAGGCGCGACGCCCCTAGTAGCATCCACGCCTGAGGAGTCTAACCCCCAGAGAGATGAACAGGTTGTCCGGCAGGAACAAATAGTTGTGGGTGATGTGGTTGGGCTGAGGAGGTCCTTTCAGCGGATTTCTGAGGCACTGATCAGTCGTTTAGATAGAGATGATGCCTGGGTGTCGGCACCCCCTGAGGGTCCACCGTGCGCTCCAGTCGGTACTGGTAGAATTCACCGTGAACTCGAGAAGGTAAAATTTCCCGAGTTCTTTGGTGCCCCGGATGGCGCAGCCGCCGAGGCATGGTTGGATAATATGGCGATCTGCTTTGCACTTCACAACTATGCCTCCAACATGAAGGTTTGCATGGCGGTCTTTCAACTAAAAGGGAGCGCTCTTCTATGGTGGAAGACACTCCTGCCGCAATTGAACATGGTCATTGAAGACGTGTCATTGGAACTATTCGTGGAGCGATTTCGAGAGAGGTATCTATCGGAGGAATGCATTGAGCATCAGCTCAATGATTTCAACGCCTTGAGATAGGGTGGTCGTGCGGTGCCCGAGTACAAGGCTCATTTTATTAAGTTGCTTCAGTATGCTCCGCACCTTAATATCGAGAAACTTAAGGTCAACAGGTTCTTGTTTGGCCTTAATGCCAGCATTCGTGCAAAGGTTAGGATTCTAATGCCTCGAACCTTGCATGATGTCTTCCAGAAGGCCCTCATAGCTAAGGAGGAGCTTATCAGTGGGGTTCAAAGCCAGAATCTAGCGAGACTAGCAAGGCAGGTGTCATATGGTGCGCAGCAGCATCATACACCAGCTAGGAATTCACCAGGATATCGTGGCTTCCAAAGAGGATCCACTTTCGCTACACCTCGGCGACCAGCGCCTCAGTAGCGGACTCCTTACCGAGGACCACAACACCAGTAGGAGCATCGACCGCAGCAATAATAGTTTAGGCATGTTCAACGGTTTAGGCATGTTCAACATAACAGACCAAGATTCCAGGCTGGTGGGTCGTCAGCTTTTATTTCAGGTACCAGGAGTACTGGACCGAAGAAAGGGTGTTGGACATGTGGGGAGCCACATTACCAGCACGACTACCCAGTGTTAAGGACTAGATCATCTAGATCAGTCGGACCCACTACCGTCGGAGATTTGGGCAAGGCCCATCGAATTCATGCAGCAGTGAATAACAGCCAGGCAGAGCACCAACCGACTGTGCTCGAGAAGTTAGGTACCGTTGGTGACCAGACACTCAGTATTTTGATAGATCCTGGTGCTACCGAGAGTTTCATTTATGGTGCAGCGCTAAAAATAATTAAGGTAAAGGCAGTTGAACAGGATGAGTTTACCTTTGCAGAAATGGCTTCGGGAGCCAAACAGAAGCTTGGAGGGAAGGTGGGTTGTATCCTTAACCTGGGAGAGTTTGTCACCAGGGCCAACCTGTAAGTCACGATATTAGGATATTATGATGTTGTGATCAGTATGGACTGGTTGGAATCGCATGAGGCGATACTCAATTGTAAGACGAAACAATTGAGTTGGGTCGATGACAAGGGACATAGACGTCTGATTGTAGGTCGAAACCAGGGAGTCTCCCTGAGGTTCATCTCTTCCTTGCATCTATGGAAGAGAATGCGCAAGGGATGTAAGCTTTATGTGATCCTTGCGTTAAACGAGAAGGGAGTAGAAGAAGGTCTATAACACCTTCTGGTGGTTAGAGAGTTTGCATACGTCTTCCCTGAGGAGTTACCTTGGATGTCGCTCGAGAGGGAGTTGTAATTTACCATTGACCTAAAACCGGGGACTGAACCGATAGCAAGAACGCCTTATCGGATGTCGACCCCAAAGTTACATGATTTGAGACTGCAAATGAAGGATTTTCTCGACCTAGGACCTATACGTCCAAGTGTGTCACCATGGGGTGCACCTGTTATTTTCATACAAAATAAGGATGGGTCGTGGAGACTCTGCATTGACTACCATCAATTGAACAAAGAAATGATCAATAATCAGTACCCATTGCCAAGGATTGATGATCTGTTCGATCAGATGAAAGGTGCAATAGTGTTTTCAAAGATCGACTTGAGATCAAGGTATCACCAGTTACAGATCAAGGAGGATGACGTCCCTAAGACTTCCTTTAAGACGAGGTTTAGACATTACGAGTTTACTATTTTACCATTTGGACTGACAAACGCCCCAGAGGTATTTATGAGTTTGATGAACGCAGTGTTCTGTGATTACTTGGACAAGTTCATCCAAGTATTCATTAACGATATTTTGATTTACTCTCGGATGATGGAGGAGCATGACGAACATTTGCGCTTGGTACTACAGTGTTTGCAAGAGAACAAATTGTATGGGAAATTGTCTAAATGTTCGTTTTATCAATCGAAGATTCACTACTTAGGGCATGTCATCTCCGACGAAGGTATCGTCATGGATCCAGCAAAGGTCGAGGCTATTATGGAATGTCTTGCGCCGATGAATGTCCCAAAAGTGAGTAGCTTCATGGGTTTAGCAGGATACTATCAACGGTTTGTCGAGGGTTTCTCAAAGATAGCAATTCCAATTACAGAATTGCAGAAGAAGAACAAGAAGTTTGTTTGGACCGAGAAATGTGTGGAGGCTTAAGGAGCTATTGACAACAACACTAATACTGAAGGTCTCTAACATGGAAGCGGACTTCTTGATATGCATTGATGCATCCAAGGAAGGCTTAGGCAGAGTCTTGATGCAAGACGGTCGAGTGATCGCTTACATCTCGAGAAAGTTGAAAAGGCATGAGGAGAACTATGCAATGCACGATTTGGAGTTGTTAGCCATTGTTTATGCCTTGAGAGTTTGGAGACACTACCTTATTGGATGGAAATTCGAACTAAAAACGGACCACTGTGGACTACATCACATCTTTACTCAAAGCAACTTGGAAACGCGATAACGGCGTTGGTCGGAATTGCTTAGCGAGTACGATTTCGAGATCACTTGCATAAAGGGAACAGTGAACAGAGTGGTGAATGCATTGAGTCAGAGACCGCACATATTTTCGGTGATGCCTCTTTAGACGAATCTATGTGAAAAGATTCTAACTTTACAACGTGATGATGACTGGTACAAGGAGATCAAGGATTTTATCGAACAATACACAATGATGGTACCAAGATTTGAGGGATTTATGTTGGACGACAACAGATTATTGAGATTAAAAAATCGAATTTGCGTACCACCAAACGACGAGTTGAGGAGTTTGATCCTAAACGAGGCTCACATAACAGTGTACATGGCGCACCTGGGAGTCATGAAGATGAGGGCAGACCTTAAACCCTTATTCTTATGGAAAGGAATGAAGGAAGACATAGTCAACTACGTGGAAAGAAGTCTAGAATGTTAGTAGGTGAAGGTTGAACATAGACATCCAGCAGGATTACTACAACCACATGTTATTCCGAAATTGAAATGGGAGGTCATTTCGATGGATTTCATTGTTGGTTTTCCACTGACAGCAAGGAGACACGACTCGATTTTTGTAGTAGTCGACACTCTGACGAAGAGTGCTCATTTTATTCCTGTGTGTATGACGTATCAAGCACCTGACATAGCTAGAGTTGTAATCAGCGATATTGTGAGGCTGCATGGTGGGCCTAAGAGGATTATATTTGATTGAGGATCGGTGTTTACTAGACGATTTTGGACTAGTTTCCAAGAGGCCTTGGGAACCCAACTTACCTTTAGTACCGCGTATCACCCGAAGACAAATGGGTAGATAGAAAAAAAAAATCAAATCTTGGAGGACATGTTGCACATGTACGTGATGGACCAATAGAAGCGTTGGGAAGAATTATTATCGCTACTATAATTCGCATATAACAACAGTTATCAAAGAACCATTAAGATGGCACCTTTCGAGTTTCTTTACGGGCGACCATGTCGGACGCCTTTGAGTTGGGATCGGCTTGAGGATAGGGTCCTGGTGGGGCCAGAAGCGATCCAAGAAATGGAATATCAAATGAAAACAATAAGACAAAGGATCAAGGAAGCACAGGATTGGCAGAAGAGTTATGTCAATGCGCATCATGTTGATCATAATTACAAAGTTGGTGATCGATTCTTCTTGCAGGTGAAACTGCATAAGAGTTCGATCAAGTTTCGAAAGGGTGTTAAACTCTCTCCTAGGTTCATGGGACCTTTCTAGATTGTGGAAAAAAAGGGGCTTGTGGCTTATCGACTAGCCTTGCTTTGAGGCGTATACACAATGTTTTTCACGTATCTATTTTGAGACATTATATTGGTGATCCTACACATGTTATTGACATGATTTCCTTGCAGGTATTTGACGAGGGTGCTCTCACGGCTGATTCAATCTGCATCCTGGACCATCGCATTTGATAGCTACGACGTCGAACAGTAGATCAGGTCAAGGTCCAATGGGACAACTATCATCTGCACTCGGCGACTTGGGAGGACGGATATGATATGTGTTAGCGGTTTCCATTTTTATTTGATAGATAGACTTATGATACTGTGACACACTTTATTTTGGCACTTATATATTGTGAAACATCGAGACGAATTTTAGACCAAGAAGGGGTATATGTAACATCCCGCTCTTGCCCGCACTAAGCGAACTTATTCTTTGAGGACACTTGCTTGCAAGTGATCTGGGTTATTACACTATTGGTTGTTTTGATTATGATTATGAGATATGATGGACTTGATAATATGTTATTTTTTTGTATTTACATAGATAGGTGTTATTGACTGGGTTCTCCTAAGTTTGCAGAACTTTGGACATTGAGGATGCAGGGGCATCGATGAAACCCCTTGGACTCTGGATCGAGTCAGGGAGTGGAATATTGGGGTTTGGATGTTGTTGATATGACATATGTACATATGATTAGATGTTATGATGATTGATTATTATTGTTGACGTGATTTGTTAATGGATGCAGGCCGATGATAGCTTGGCGACCAGACTCACATGTGGACTAGAGGGGTCATGCAGGACAACCAAATACATTGAGGGAGAGGTGTGGCAGCAGCCCTGCCACAGCCTACTAGCACTCTCATCGTGGCTCGAACTGTAGGTTAATGATTATCTAGTTCAAGAAGACCCACGATGTCATGAGGGTAGACTGTGGCAGTTGCTCACGATGATTCTAAGGGGCACGCAATAAGGCAAGGGCCTTATTCCTTAGAGGCCCTTAGTCTACCACAAGATCACCTGGCGGAGTATTGACTCTAGGGGTTTTTGATGTCTACCAAATTTAGTCAAGAAGTGAGTGGCACCCTTGGAGCATGTAGTGCGTCTTGAAGGGCACGTCGCACAAGGAAAACAGAAAGAGGCGAGTGGCACCCTTGGAGCACCTAGTGCCTCCTAAAGGGCATGCCATGCAAGGAAAATGGAAAGAGGTGAGTGGCACCCTTGGATCACCTAGTGTGTCCTGAAGAGCACGTCGTGATTTTAACTGGTAAGTGAATAAACCTAGTTGGCCCTAAAATGAATGATGTGATAAGTAATATTTATTAACAATTTTTCCCTGATGAAAATGTCACCCAGCCTAGTGAAATTAAAACCTAGGTCTAAGTAGAACATGTGGTCAAAAACAAAAACAAAAAAAACAAATTAAACATGTAACAAGAAGGGGGTAAGAAATTCAAATTTGTTTATTAAAGTCAAAATTATAATGGAGGATTAAAATTTTAAAAATGGAAATGGTTGTTTTTATCTATTTTTGCTAATTTAATTTTAGTAAATGGTTGTTTCATC
>ML819437.1:81704-102615 GCA_009831015.1 Picea engelmannii
CTCGGCCCAAGACCTTTATGTCTAGCAAAAGAAGGTTGACAACATTGCAGAGGAGCACAAAGATATTTTTGCTTCACCTACAGGGGTTCCTCCACACTACCCAATAAATCCAAGTTATAACAGATCCCTTCATAGCTCTATTTTCCACAACCCTTTTCAGGTGTGCTTGGGCTTCCAACCATTAGCCCCCATTGGTATAGCTCTTCATGTTGCATCATCACCGACAAAGTCCTCCCACACTCAAACCAAAGTAGATCATGCAGCTAGATTGGTTGAACGGGTCCAACCCCCCCAACAACAAGTTTTTGACATCCTTCGAGAAGCTCATACCAAGTACAAGTAGGATAACTTCTTTAGCAAGGAAAGTGGCTCACCAAGGTTTAGATTCATCAAAAGCTTCCCCATCTCCCACGGGAACTTGACGCAATATGGACCATTACTTGCTAATGGGGGAGGAATTATCTAAGTGGATATCGGTGGCTACCCACCTATTCCACTAACTCAAAACACAGTTTTCCACCTTGGTAATGTTTCTACGATTTTTTAGGTCTTAAATTTTTGGGGTCGTTTGAGGCCCTAAATGACATTTTTTGGACCAGAAACACCCAGTAAGTAGTCAAAGGCTTTGAACTAGGACATCCAAAATGTGTACTTCTTGGGAAGACCTTTCTGTTGAGGTATTGAGTGCCCCAATTGGAGATCATGTGCAAAAGTAATGTCCCTGGGAAGTTGATGTATCAACTACCCCCATCAGGATCCACAAATCTTTTGGTGTTTCATATCACGAGGTTAGGATTTTATATATTTAGGGTTTTCTCATTTATTCTTTATGCTAAAATGGCCTTTGGAGCCTCATTGTAATCAGCTTCTTACGAACGAACGTAGTCATTATATCTCTTCTTAGATATAAGCATCCACCATTCTAGCGAGTTCATTTCACTCTGTATTTTTAAGGTTTCCGCAGATATCATTCATTAATAGAAATTGAGTATTAGTGTATCTTTGTGTTTCTTGCAATATCTTTGTATGTTTATTTGTTATATCTCTACCTTCATTTTGTTCTCAGCATAATCTAGATCAAAAACCTCCCATAAAAAAATATATATACAGTGAAAATCCCTAGATGACTCCTTTAAAACTGCATTCAGGATGAGTAAAAAACCCTATCTTCCATAGGCTATATCTCCAAAAGTATAACAACCCAAAACCTTAAAGTTTTACCACATGTACCTTCATATGTTTATAAGTAACTTGCGAGTTTCATTGTTTGAATCGACACAGAAAAAAAGCTATAGAAAATATTCTTAGATGACTGGCTTGAAGAAGTAAAACCCTGGGATCGATACCATATGTTATGATACAACACCTTAAAAAATGATAAAAATTCAATGAATATAGTCCACTTTAAGGTGGAAAACTCCTTTTACAATATATCCAATTCGGAATATAATATGAGATGAGATACAATGATCTTAAGACTAGGTCTCCTTTATATATATATATATATATATATATATATATATATATATAAGACAAATATTACAATTATGATAAAAGGGTGTAATGAAGGGTTCTAGTCGACCTACACATATAACACTTGAAATGTAATAATTCAATATCTAGGGATTAATAAGGGGTTTTATACATAACATGGGGCTTTGTCTAAGGCTTAACATCCTTATGGGCTCCCATAGAAGTTGGACAACACTCCATAAATCAACAACCCATTTTGCAAAAGGGCCAATGGTCGTGTAAGCATGGAGCAAAGAAGGGTGAGCACAAATCTTCTTTGTAAAGACTTGACAAGGGTGGCACTTCTTGATGGATTGTATACAATCTATGAAAATTGATAGAAAGGAATACCCTACATGCGATATTTTTTAGGTTGTTTCCATCCCAAAAAAGTGATTTCTACATGATCCACTATGGAAATCATTCAAAAATCTATCCACCTTATGAGTTAACAATTGACGCATAATCAAGTCAACACACTAGTGATACAAACTTTCACTAGTGCAAAGTATCATTAAGTTTGACGGTGTCCACATCGAGGTGCATCATGAGATAAGTGAGAGCCAAACTTTTGTGTCTAGAGATACACAAGGATATATGTGTACCATGAGTCCATAGTGGCTATGACGAATAAATTCCCATTAGGTAATGACTCATTGACCATGGATTCCTCAATGCCCCTAGAAAGTTTTGATATAAATTTAACAAAAGCCAAATAATGTGTGAATTTACTTGATACAAATTCTAAGTTAAATTCTTGCAACATGACAATCCACTTTGCATACTTGCCCCCAATTATCCATCAAGTCAAGATATGTTGCATGCAATTAAAATTTGCAATAATTTTTTTGTGTCTAAGAAGGATGTAATGTCAAAGATTTTGGATAGTGTGCACAACTTCCAAGGCCAAATTCTCACTATGATGATACCTCAACTCAGGTTTACCAAGCCCCTTGCTCAAATGATATATCACATGCTCCTAAGTGTGTTATCCCTTATCCCCTAAACTAAAACCATCTCAATGGTAGATTCAAACGATACCAAATATAAAAAGAAAGCCTTGCTATAGTTTGGAGGTCTCGAAAATGGGACCAATACAAGAGCTTTTTTCAAAGCTTCGAATGGATTTTGGGCTTGCTCATCCCATATAAATAGAACTGCTTTTCATAAAATGTGTATAAAGCCCTTTGTAATATTAGCATAATTATCGAAAAAACCTTTGCAAAAAAGTTATATTTTCCTTGGAGGCTGTGAAGTTGACAAATTGAGTTCAAGGGAGGCAGCGAAAGTATTGCCTCAATCTTAAATGGATTAACCATGACCCCGTACTTGGAAATGATGACACCATGTAACCACCTAGACACAACATGAAAAAATGCACATATGTGGGTTTAATATGATCCTATATAATGACACTTTACAAAAATAACTCAAAGGTGTTTTGGATTCTCAACCCTTTCCTTCAAATGAGTAGCTAAATTATCCAAATAAACTTCCAAGGTGTGATTTATGTCATGAAAGGCATATGACATGGCTCACTAGAACGTGGATCCATCATTTGTAATACCAAACGACATCTTTTGTTAGGAAAATGTAACGTGTGGGCTATAAAATCATATGTATGTTAATCTTGCTTGTGAATTTGGATTTTATTGTAATTGAAAAATATGTCAATGAAGGATGAGATTTCATTTCAAGGACACTCATCTATGATCCACTCTATAAAGGGTATAGGGTAATTATCCTTTGGATACACCTTATTAAGATCACGAAAGTAAATATAGACTTTGATGGTCCCTTGCTTCTTATCATTCAATACTAGGTTTGATGCCCACTCTTTTAGCAGAACAAGATATATGAATCCAATGTTCAATAACTTCTCCACTTCATCCTTGATGGTTGCACCTTATTAGGATGAACACGTTGCAACTTATATTGAATAGTTCTAGCATGTAATATGTCTTAATCTTATGTTCAACTATACTTGGGTTGATGCATGACATTTTTTATTAAGGCCAAGTAAAAATTTCATGAAATTCCTTAAATGTGGTTGTATAATTTTCTATTTCTAATTTACAGAAACAATTAGCCCCAATGAGAAAATTTTCTGTGACACTAGGTTTAGAAGAGATTGTTAAGCCCTAAACAAAGCCCCATGTTAAGCATATATCCCCATGCCCTAGATAGTGAGTTTTTATATTTATATTGTTATATTAGTGTTGTCGGCTAGACCCTTTAATTGTAATTGTACCCTTTGTCTCTTATATATACTAAGGAGACCTAGTTTTAGAATCATCTCATCTAGTACATTTGTTCTATTATAAAAGGAGGTTGCCTCTTTAAAGAGGCTTCATATTCAGTATTCTCTCTTTATCAAGGTGTGGAGTTACTTCTCTCTCTCTTTTTGTGTTATTTTGGTTGTTTGGGGCATAACATTTGGTATCAGAGCATCAATCTTGGGGTTTCTCTCCTTCAAACAAGTCATCTTGGAATTTTCACTATAAATTTGTTTTAGCGAGGTTTCAGACAATGAAATTTTTAGGATCCTGAAAAGATGTAGAGAAGTAATTTTCATAAAACAAATTAGGTTCCATATCATTATACTTTTTGAGATAAATCTTGTGGAAGTTAGGGTTTTTTACTAGTCCTTAAATTAGTCTTAAACGAATCATCTTGGAATTTTCACTATGACGTTTTTTCAATGAAGTTTCAAAATATGAAACTTTTAGGAATCTGAGGAAACATATCAAAGTACCAATGGTATAAAAGTTAGGTTCTGAGATGTTGTAATTTCAAAAATACGGTTTGTGGAGATTAGGGTTGTCAATTATTCCTAAAGCTAGACTCAAATGGGTGTTCTTGGTAGAAATGTCATATCTGCAACTCAAAAAGTTCAAATTGAGTGCCACAAGTTCCTTTGGAAATAATAAAGGCCATAGTATTTTAGGTAAAACATTCACAAGAAGATATAAAATTTTGGACACGTGGCATTCCATACAAGTTCATTATTTGGAAAGACCCAAGAATTAGAAAGATTTGCGAATGTTACTATAACTTTCACTTGGCACATCAAATTGTGTTCACACCTATGGAATTGTAGAGAAGACATATCAAAGTACTACCTGCTCAAATTTCAAACTCAGAAAGGTTGAAATTTTAGAGATACGTCGGGAGAAAGGTCGACTTCATAACAATCTCCAAATCATGGTTTTAAAGGTACATAACTTACCGTCAATGTAACTTTTGATTGGAAGATATGTTTTTGCTCATTCAAAATTGTGATAAAGAGAAAAAATGGGACTATTATTTTTTCACGTGACAAATGGTTCTACAAAAATTTCTACTCCTGGTAAACCTCTAGAGAGTTCAACTATGACTTAGGAAGAAAGAGAAGAGAATTTTCACCAACTATCCAAATTGGAGGACCAATTTAACGAATTGAGTGTTAGGTCAATAACAAGTAATGATTTGAATGATAGTAAGGAACATATGGAAAAGAATATGGATGAAAATAGGGAACATATGGAAAAGAAGATGGATGAAAATAGGGAACAAATGGGGAAAAGATGGATAAAAAGAAGGAAGAATCGCAAAATTTCATGTCCACTATCTTCTTACATAGCCTAGATGAGATATTCCCTAAAGGAGATATCAAGACACAAGGAAATCATGAAAATGTGGAGAAAATAAAGATTGAGATCGAGAATCATGATTGTTCATCACCTCTATATCCACATCATTAAGAGTTCAACTCGGCACCAAGGAACTACCTAATTCCCAAAATTGATATGAAGAAATTTGATGGTACAGATCCTATAACATGGATATTCCAGATGGAGCAATACTTTTATCTACACCAAGTGCCAACCTTGTTGTAACATCTTGCTCTTGCACGCACTGAGCGAACTTATTCTTTGAGGACACTTTCTTGCAAGTGATCTGGGTTATTATACTATTGGTTGTTTTGATTATGATTATGAGATATGATGGACTTGATGATATGTTATTTTGTTGTATTTACATAGACAAGCGTTATTGATTGGGTTCTCCTGAGTGTGCAGAACTTTGGACATTGAGGATGCAGAGGCATCGATGAAACCCCTTGGACTCTGGATCGAGTTAGGGAGTGGACTATTAGGGTTTGGATGTTGTTGATATGACATATGTACATATGATTAGATGTTGTGATGATTGATTATTATTGCTGACATGATTCGTTGATGGATGCAGGTTGATGATAGCTTTCCGACCAAAATCACATGTGGAGTAGAGGGGTCATGTAGTACAACCAGAAACATTGAGGGAGAGGTGTGGTAGCATCCCTACCACAACCTACTAGCACTCTCGTCATGGCTCGAACTATAGGTTAACGATTACCTAGTTCAAGAAGACCCACGATGTTGTGAGGGAAGATTATGACAATCGCTCACGATGATTCTAAGGGGCATGCAATAAGGCAGGGGCCTTATTCCTTAGAGGCCCTTAGTCTCCCACAAGATCACCTGGTGGAGTATTGACTCCAAGGTGTTTTGACATCTGCCAAAGTCAGTCAAGAGGCGAGTGGCACCCTTGGAGCATGTAGTGAGTCCTGAAGGGCACGTCGCGCAAGGAAAACAGAAAGAGGTGAGTGGCACCCTTGGAGCATGTAGTGCATCCTAAAGGGCACGTCGCGCAAGGAAAATGTAAAGAGGTGAGTGGCAACCTTGGAGCACCTAGTCTGTCCTGAAGGGCACATTGTGATTTTAATTGGTAAGTGAATAAACCTAGTAGGACCTAAAATGAATGATGTGATAAGTAAGATTTAAAAACAATTTTTCCCTAATGAAAATATCGCCCAGCCTAGTGAAATTAAAACCTAGGTCTAAGTAGAACATGTGGTCAAAAAAAATAATAATAACAAATAAACATATAACAAGAAGGGGGGTAAGAAATTCAAATTTATTTATTAAAGTCAAAATTATAATGGAGGATTAAAATTTTAAAAAGGGAAATGGTTGTTTTTATCTATTTTTGCTAATTTAATTTTAGTAAAAAAAAAGAGGGTAAATGGTTGTTTCATCTACACTTGCTAAATTAATTTTTAATTAAAGAAGAAAAGGGGTAAATGGTTGTTTTATCTACACTTGCTAAATTGATTTTTAGTTAAAAGGGAAAAAGAGGGAAACTTAAAAGAAATAGGAAACTTAAAGAAAAAKRGGAAACCTAAAGAAAAAGATGAATGTCTRACTTAGTAAGGGACCTTGCCTTGGGAACTTGTTATTTATGAACTCAACTAGGAATTAAGTAAGGCGTAAGTCATTTAAGTTTTGTAAGGGGATATTGGGACACCTAGGAGCGTTTTTAGGAATGCTTTTAGGTGGGTGAGGGAAATAGGAATATTTATTTAATTAATAAAATTGATTTTCTAGTGCAACTAGGGGATGGGTGACATATGTACGGGGGAGTTTTTCCTATTTAAAATTAATGAAAAAGGAATTTAATGGGAATTTGCGAAACTAACTACTTAAAAACTCTATAAAAAGGATAGAGGGGGAGGAGTGTGGATCTGATCTTTTTGTGTAACATTACGCTGTTGAAATTTTACCTTGACTAAACTTTCTCTTGTGGGAGTTGGGATACCCAGCTCGGATAACGAGTGGTAGCTCGACCTTGCGAGGTGAGCTAGGTGCTAGCAATTCTCTGGTATTGTGTGCATGGCCCCTTTGCGGCTTGGGGGGCTCAGGGGGAAGAATATTACCCCTAGCGTTGGCTGGGAGGTACCGGTGAGGTCACATCGTTTGACAAGCGAGAGCTGGATGGAGCGTGCGCGGGACAACAACTTCGGAGCATTCGCGTTTGGCTAAGGTACGCATGTTAAAGTTGTTACTTGCAATAGAATGTAATTTAAAGATGTTATTTAATGTGCTCGGTTGAAGATTCCATGGCCATGAGCTTTCTTGCACCTGCTTTCCTACAGTATTTGTAACCCTTTGCTCGTTGTTTTCTGAATTGATTTCCCATGGTGAACCCAGCCTATGATTGCAATGTCTTCTCTGCGTCTATTTTTTTTTTATTAATACTAAGAAAAATTTGAGTTTTTATCTTATGTCCCTTATTCCTTAAGTTATTAGTCTGTGCCTGAGAAATCATCCAAGAGCCGAATCGACGGTCGTCACTACGGTGTTTAAAGACCTATAGATTCAAATGCCCTGCTTTCTTGTGCACTGATAATAAGAGAAGGATAAAAATTTTGCCCAACCATCTATCATTTACTTATCTCTGCATTTTTATTTTCTGATTGATCTCTAATACTTGCACCCTTCTTGTGGATGAGTATCTGTGTGTTTGATTGATCCATTGTCGAACGATTAGTCTTGATGTGCTAGTGTATGAGTCATTGTTTACTATTCCCTTATCTGTGTGTGTTGTGTTCATCATCAAGTTGTGTTGTTTAACTGTTGTCGATGTTGTTGTCCTACTTTAAAAAAAAAATTGCTTTTGTGTTGCGTCGAATGTAGTCGTAACGATGGGGATGTTACATATGGTATCAGAGCGGGTTCGACCCACGACTTGGGATCACTACGGATTTCGTTGATTTGATTTTTGATTATAAGGTGGCTAATTAAACTGATTTGTATTCGTGCAGGTAATCATGGTTAGAGGACGTCGCGGAGGCAAACGATAGGGTGTTAGGGGAGGAGGCATGACGCCCCTAGTAGCATCCACGCCTGAGGAGTCTAACCCCCAGGGAGATGAATAGGTTGTCCAGCAGGAACAAATAGTTGTGGGTGATGTGGTTGGGCTGAGGAGGTCCTTTCAGCGGATGTCTGAGGCACTGATCATTCGTTTAGATAGAGATGATGCCTGGGTGTCGGCACCCCCTGAGGGTCCACCGTGCGCTCCGGTCGGTACTGGTAGAATTCACCGTGAACTCGAGAAGGTAAAATTTCCCGAGTTCTTTGGTGCCCCGGATGGCGCAGCCGCCGAGGCATGGTTGGATAATATGGCGATCTGCTTTGCACTTCACAACTATACCTCCAACATGAAGGTTCGCATGGCAGTATTTCAACTAAAAGGGAGCGCTCTTCTATGGTGGAAGACACTCCTGCCGCAATTGAACATGGTCGTTGAAGACGTGTCATTGGAACTGTTCGAGGAGCGATTTCAAGAGAGGTATCTATCGAAGGAATGCATTGAGCGTCAGCTCAATGATTTCAACGCCTTGAGACAGGGTGGTCGTGCGGTGCCCGAGTACAAGGCTCATTTTATTAAGCTGCTTCAGTATGCTCCGCACCTTAATACCGAGAAACTTAAGGTCAACAGGTTCTTGTTTGGCCTTAATGCCAGCATTCGTGCAAAGGTTAGGATTCTAATGCCTCGAACCTTGCATGATGTCTTCCAGAAGGCCCTCATAGCTGAGGAGGATCTTATCAGTGGGGTTCAAAGCCAGAATCTAGCGAGACTAGCAGGGCAGGTGTCATATGGTGCGCAGCAGCATCATACACCAGCTAGGAATTCACCAAGATATCGTGGCTTCCAAAGAGGATCCACTTTCGCTACACCTCGGCGACCAGCGCCTCAGTAGCAGACTCCTTACTGAAGACCACAACACCAGTAGGAGCATCGACTGCAGCAATAATAGTTTAGGCATGTTCAGCGGTTTAGGCTTGTTCAACATAACAGACCAAGATTCCAGGCTGGTGGGTCATCAGCTTCTATTTCGGGTACCAGGAGTACTGGACCGAAGAAAGGGTGTTGGACATGTGGGGAGCCGCATTACCAGCACGACTACCCAGTGGTGAGGACTAGATCATCTAGATCAGTCGGACCCACTATCATCGGAGATTTGGGCAAGGCCCATCGAATTCATGCAGCAGTGAATAACAGCCAGGCAGAGCACCAACCGACTGTGCTCGAGAAGTTAGGTACCATTAGTGACCAGACACTCAGTATTTTGATAGATCCTGGTGCTACCGAGATTTTCATTTCTGGTGCAGCGCTAAAAAGAATTAAGGTAAAGGCAGTTGAACAGGATGAGTTTACCTTTACAGAAATGGCTTCGGGAGCCAAACAGAAACTTAGAGGGAAGGTGGGTTGTATCCTTAACCTGGGAGAGTTTGTCACCAGGGCCAACCTGTAAGTCACGATATTAGGATATTATGATGTTGTGATCGGTATGGACTGGTTGGAATCGCATGAGGCGATACTCAACTGTAAGACGAAACAATTGAGTTGGGTCGATGACGAGGGACATAGACGTCTGATTGTAGGTCGAAACCAGGGAGTCTCCCTGAGGTTCATCTCTTCCTTGCATCTATGGAAGAGAATGCGCAAGGGATGTAAGCTTTATGTGATCCTTGCGTTAAACGATAAGGGAGTAGCAGAAGGTATAGAACACCTTCCGGTGGTTAGAGAGTTTGCATACGTATTCCCTGAGGAGTTACCTTGGATGTCGCTGGAGAGGGAGTTGTAATTTACCATTGACCTAAAATCGGGGACTGAACTGATAGCAAGAATGCCTTATCGGATGTTGACCCCAGAGTTACATGATTTGAGACTGCAACTGAAGGAGTTGCTCGACCTAGGACCTATACATCCAAGTGTGTCACCGTGGGGTGCGCCTGTTATTTTCATACGAAATAAGGATGGGTCGTGGGGACTCTGCATTGACTACCATCAATTGAACAAAGAAACGATCAAGAATCAGTACCCATTGCCAAGGATTGATGATCTGTTCGATCAGATGAAAGGTGCAATAGTGTTTTCAAAGATCGACTTGAGATCAAGGTATCACCAGTTACATATCAAGGAGGATGAAGTCCCTAAGACCGCCTTTAAGACGAGGTTTAGACATTACGAGTTTACTATTTTACCATTTGGACTGACAAACGCCCCAGGGGTATTTATGAGTTTGATGAACGCAGTGTTCCATGAGTACTTGGACAAGTTCATCCAAGTATTCATTGACGATATTTTGATTTACTCTCGGATGATGGAGGAGCATGACGAACATTTGCGCTTGGTACTACAGTGTTTGCAAGAGAACAAATTGTATGGAAATTGTCTAAATGTTCGTTTTATCAATCGAAGATTCACTACTTAGGGCATGTCATCTCCGATGAAGGTATCATCATAGATCCAGCAAAGGTCAAGGCTATTACGGAATGTCTTGCACCGATGAATGTCCCAGAAGTGCATAGCTTCATGGGTTTAGCAGGATACTATCAACGGTTTGTCGAGGGTTTCTCAAAGATAGCAATTCCAATTACAGAATTGCAGAAGAAGAACAAGAAGTTTGTTTGGACCGAGAAATGTGTGGAGGCTTAAGGAGCTATTGACAACAAAACCGATACTGAAGGTCTCTAACATGGAAGCATACTTCTTGATATGCATTGATGCATCCAAGGAAGGCTTAGGCAGAGTCTTGATGCAAGATGGTCGAGTGATCGCTTACATCTCGAGAAAGTTGAGAAGGCATGAGGAGAACTATGCAATGCACGATTTGGAGTTGTTAGCCATTATTTATGCCTTGAGAGTTTGGAGACACTACCTTATTGGATGGAAATTCGAACTAAAAACGGACCACTGTGGACTACATCACATCTTTCCTCAAAGCAAATTGGAAACGCGATAACGGCGTTGGTCGGAATTGCTTAGCGAGTACGATTTCGAGATCACTTACATAAAGGGAACAGTGAACAGAGTGGATAATGCATTGAGTCAGAGACCGCGCATATTTTCGGTGATGCCTCTTCAAACGAATCTATGTGAAAAGATTCTAACTTTACAACATGATGATGACTGGTACAAGGAGATCAAGGATTTTATCGGACAATACACAATGATGGTACCAAGATTTGAGGGATTTATGTTGGACGACAACAGATTATTGAGATTAAAAAATCGAATTTGCGTACCACCAAATGACGAGTTGAGGAGTTTGATCCTAAACGAGGCTCACATAACAGTGTACATGGCGCACCTGGGAGTCATGAAGATGAGGGCAGACCTTAAACCCTTATTCTTATGGAAAGGAATGAAGGAAGACATAGTCAACTACATGGAAAGAAGTCTAGAATGTTAGTAGGTGAAGGTTGAACATAGACATCCAGTGGGATTACTACAACCACATGTTATTCCGAAATTGAAATGGGAGGTCATTTTGATGGATTTCATTGTTGGTTTTCCACTGACGGCAAGGAGACACGACTCGATTTTTGTAGTAGTCGACACTCTGACGAAGAGTGCTCATTTTATTCCTATGTGTAGGACGTATCAAGCACCTGACATAGCTAGAGTTGTAATCAGCGATATTGTGAGGTTGCATGGTGGGCCTAAGAGGATTATATTTGATCGAGGATCGGTGTTTACTAGATGATTTTGGACTAGTTTCCAAGAGGCCTTGGGAACCCAACTTAACTTTAGTACCGCGTATCACCCGAAGACAAATGGGTAGACAGAAAAAAAAAATTAAATCTTGGAGGACATGTTGCGCATGTACGTGATGGACCAATAGAAGCGTTGGGAAGAATTATTATCGCTAGTATAATTCGCATATAACAACAGTTATCAAAGAACCATTAAGATGGCACCTTTCGAGTTTCTTTACGGGCGACCATGTCGGACACCTTTGAGTTGGGATCGGCTTGAGGATAGGGTCCTGGTGGGGCCAGAAGCGATCCAAGAAATGGAATATCAAATGAAAACAATAAGACAAAGGATCAAGGAATCACAGGATTGGCAGAAGAGTTATGTCAATGCGCATCATGTTGATCATAATTACAAAGTTGGCGATCGATTCTTCTTGCGGGTGAAACTGCATAAGAGTTCGATTAAGTTTCGAAAGGGTGTTAAACTCTCTCCTAGTTTCATGGGACCTTTCTAGATTGTGGAAAAAAAGGGGCTCGTGGCTTATCGACTAGCCTTGCTTTGAGGCGTATACACAATGTTTTTCACGTATCTGTTTTGAGACATTATATTGGTGATCCTACACATGTTATTGACATGATTTCCTTGCAGGTATTTGACGAGGGTGCTCTCACGGCTGATCCAATCTGCATCCTGGACCATCGCATTTGATAGCTACGACGTCGAACAGTAGATCAGGTCAAGGTCCAATGGGACAACTATCATATGCACTCGGTGACCTGGGAGGACGGATATGATATGCGTTAGCGGTTTCCATTTGTATTTGATAGATAGACTTATGATACTGTGACACACTTTATTTCGGCACTTATATATTGTGAAACATCAAGACGAATTTTAGACCAAGAGGGGGTATATGTAACATCCCGCTCTTGCCCGCACTGAGCGAACTTATTCTTTGAGGACACTTGCGTGCAAGTGATCCGGGTTATTACACTATTGGTTGTTTTGATTATGATTATGAGATATGATGGACTTGATGATATGTTATTTTGTTGTATTTACATAGATAGGTGTTATTGACTGAGTTCTCCTGAGTGTGTAGAACTTTGGACATTGAGGATGCAGAGGCATCGATGAAACCCCTTGGACTCTGGATCGAGTCAGGGAGTGGAATATTGGGGTTTGGATGTTGTTGATATGACATATGTACATATGATTAGATGTTATGATGATTGATTATTATTGTTGACGTGATTTGTTAATGGATGCGGGTCGATGATAGCTTGGCGACCAGACTCACATGTGGACTAGAGGGGTCATGCAGGACAACCAAAGACATTGAGGGAGAGGTGTGGTAGCAGCCCTGCCACAGCCTACTAGCACTCTCATCATGGCTTGAACTATAGGTTAACGATTATCTAGTTCAAGAAGACCCACGATGTCATGAGGGTAGACTGTGGCAGTTTCTCACGATGATTCTAAGGGGCACGCAATAAGGCAAGGGCCTTATTCCTTAGAGGCCCTTAGTCTACCACAATATCACCTGGCGGAGTATTGACTCTAGGGGTTTTTTATGTCTACCAAATTTAGTCAAGAAGTGAGTGGCACCCTTGGAGCACGTAGTGCATCTTGAAGGGAACATCACACAAGGAAAACAGAAAGAGGCGAGTGGCACCCTTGGAGCACCTAGTGCCTCCTAAAGGGCATGCCATGCAAGGAAAACGGAAAGAGGTGAGTGGTACCCTTGGATCACCTAGTGTGTCCTGAAGAGTACGTCACCTAGTGTGTCCTGAAGAGCACGTCGTGATTTTAACTGGTAAGTGAATAAACCTAGTTGGCCCTAAAATGAATGATGTGATAAGTAATATTTAAAAACAATTTTTCCCTAATGAAAATGTCGCCCAGCCAAGTGAAATTAAAACCTAGGTCTAAGTAGAACATGTGGTCAAAAAAAAAAAAAAAACAAATAAACATGTAACAAGAAGGGGGTAAGAAATTCAAATTTGTTTATTAAAGTCAAAATTATAATGGAGGATTAAAATTTTAAAAATGGAAATGGTTGTTTTTATCTATTTTTGCTAATTTAATTTTAGTAAATGGTTGTTTCATCNTAAACATGTAACAAGAAGGGGGTAAGAAATTCAAATTTGTTTATTAAAGTCAAAATTATAATGGAGGATTAAAATTTTAAAAATGGAAATGGTTGTTTTTATCTATTTTTGCTAATTTAATTTTAGTAAATGGTTGTTTCATCTACACTTGCTAAATTAATTTTTAATTAAAGAAGAAAAAGGGTAAATGGTTGTTTTATCTACACTTGCTAAATTGATTTTTAATTAAAAAGGAAAAAGAGGGAAACTTAAAAGAAATAGGAAACTTAAAGAAAAAGGGGAAACCTAAAGAAAAAGTTGAATGTCCAACTTAGTAAGGGATCTTACCTTGGGAACTTGTTATTTATGAACTCAACTAGGAATTAAGTAAGGCATAAGTCATTTAAGTTTTGTAAGGGAATATTGGGACACCTAGGAGCGTTTTTAGGAATGCTTTTAGGTGGGTGAGGGAAATAGGAATATTTATTTAATTAATAAAATTGATTTTTTGGTGCAACTAGGGGATGGGTAACATGTGTACGGGGGAGGTTTTTTCTATTTAAAATTAATGAAAAAAGAATTTAATGGGAATTTGGGAAACTAATTACTTAAAAAATCTATAAAAAGGATGGAGGGGGAGGAGTATGGATCTGATCTTTTTGTGTAACGTTACACTGCTGAAATTTTACCTTGACTGAACTTTCTCTTGTGGGAGTTGGGATACCCAGTTCGGGTAACGAGTGGTAGCTCAACCTTGCGAGGCGAGCTAGGTGCTAGCAGTTCTTTGGTATTGTGTGTGTGGCCCCTTTTCAGCTCGGGGGGCTCAAGGGGAAGAAGAGTACCCCTAGCATTGGCTGGGAGGTACCAATGAGGTCACATCGGTCGGCAAGTGGGAGTTGGATGGAGCACGCGCGGGGCAACAACTTCGGAGCATTTTCGTTTGGCTAAGGTACACCTATTAAAGTTGTTACTTGCAATAGAATGTAATTTACACATGTTATTTTATGTGTTCGGTTGAAGATCTCATGGCCATGAGATTTCTTGCACCAGCTTTCCTACGATATTTGTAACCCCTTTGCTCATTGTTTTCTAAATTGATTTCCCATGGCGAACCCAACCTCTGATTGCAATGTCTTCTATCCGTCTGGTTTTTTTATTAATACTAAGAAAAATTTGAGTTTTTATCCTCTGTCCCTTATTCCTTAAGTTATTAGTCTGTGCCTGAGTAGTCGGCTAGTAGCCGAATTGACGGTCGTCACTCCAGTGTTTAAAGACCTATACATTCAAATTCCATGCTTTTCTATGCACAGATAATAAGTGAAGGATAAAAATTTTGCCCAGTCATCTATCATTTACTTATCTCTGCGTTTTTGTTTTTTGATTGATCTCTAGTCCTTGCGCCCTTCTTGTGGATGAATCTCTATGCATTTTATTGATCCATTGCCGAACAGTTAGCCTTGCGCCTTCTAGTGTTGAGTATCTCTGCATTTTTGTTGATTCATCTCTGATCGATTAGACTCTACGATTTTGTTTGATTATCTTTGCGATTTCAATTCGCTTTTGTGTTGCGTTGCATGTAGTCGTAATTATGGGGACGTTACACTTGCAAACGGTAACTATTGCATCCTTGTATTTAGAACTTAGTCAATTTGTTTGGTACCAATGGCTTTATGAAAGAAAAAACAATTATATTGTATCTTGCTTCATTTTTATGGATAAATTGATATCACATTATGGGTATATTAAGAGCAACACATTCATTATTCAATTGATAAATCTCCAACAAAGAGGTATAATTACAAAGCATACTTAGCAATCCAAAAACTAGGTCTTAGGGTAAATAACATTTCAGACGACAATTTGTTAGATATTTTTATGGGCACTTTAAGGAAGAGAATTCAACATGAGGTGAGTCTCTTCGAACCTAAATCCCTAGAGCATGCTTTCAGTGTTGCCAAAAAGGTTGAAAATAAAAATATGGCTACTAGAAGAGTGGCCACTAACAAATATAGAGAGCACCATGTTCTGGCTCTCCTAACCCTACTCAACCTACAAGGTTGACACCTCAACAAATGGATGAAAGAATAGTCAAGGGACTATGTTTCAATTGTGATAGAAATTACAGTAAGGGGCATAAATGCAGTGAGAAGAATCCATTCTACATATATTATGAAGAGGAATAAGACCAAGTATTGGAACCATTGCAATATACAAAACTAGAAGATACTACACCAACCATATATTTTCATGCATTGGTAGGCACAATTACTCCACAAAAGCCTCAAGATAGAAGGATATATCAAAAAGAAGAAGATAACGATGTTTATTGATTATGGTAGTACTCATAACTTCATTAATTGCAAATTAGTGAAACTTCTTAATTGCTTTGTATCTTTAGCACCAAAGTTTCAAGTAATGATTGCAAATGGAGGTACCATAAATCGTTCATAGAAGTGCCATAATGTTAAGCTCAATAATGTGGAGTATTTAATGGATAGTCCCATGATTGCAATCCAAAATGGGTGGTGATGATTTTGTATTAGGGGTCCAATGGTTATAATCATTGGGAATAGTGGGTCTTAATTCTCAAGAGATTTTCATGAGATTTTCCTCAAAAGGCAAGGAAATTGAACTCAAAGGTATCCAAGGAAAAGTGTCTAAAGTGATAAGCTCTAACAACATGAAAAAATCACTCAAAAAGGGGCACCATGTTGTAATCGCATCATTGTTTTCACCAAATGTTCAAACATCTAGCCCTCTGGTCTAATGGATCTTCAAAAAGTTATTGACATGCATTCCAAGGTATTTGAAGATATTCCCAAGGGTCTTCCACCTACTCGAGATCATGACCATGCTATTCATTTGCAACCAATAAGTGTACCACCTAACACCGAGCCTTATAATTACCCATATGCAACAAAGAGTGAGATTGAGCATATAATTCAAGAAATGTTAGAGGCTGGCATCATTCAACCTAGCCAAAGTTCTTCCTCTGCACCAATGGTGATGGTTAAAAAGAAGGAAGGTTCATGGAGTATGTGTCCAGATTATAGACAACTCAACAAAATGACCATTAAAGAAAAATTTTCTATTCCTATCATTGATAAATTATTAGATGAATTGCAAGGAGTGATTTTCTTTACTGAGTTGGATCTTCGTTCTAAATATCATTAAATTAGAATGAGTCAAGAAGACATTCCCAAAATAGCATTTAAATCACATGAAGGTCATTATGAGTTTTTGGTGGTGCCAATTAGCCTTACTAATGCACCTTCAACATTTCAAAGTTTGATGAATTCTATTTTCAAACCCTTCCTACCAATCTACGACAAATATTGGAAAGAGCATGTATAACATGTTGACATACTCTTAAAACTATTGGAAGAGAAACAACTACATGAAAAACCTTCCAAGTGTGCCTTTGGGGTTCAAGAAGTGTAATATTTGGGCCATGTTGTATCCCATGAAGGTGTCAAAGTGGACCCTAATAAAATCAAAGCTACGATGGAATGGCCAATTCCCAAAACCTTGAAGAACATTAGAGGATTCTTAGGATTGACATGCTATTACCCCAATTTTGTCAATAAATATGGTCAAATAACAACACCTCTAGCAGTGTTATTAAAGAAGGAGGAATTTTCTTAGACTCGAGAAGCAACCAAATATTTTGAAAAATTTAAGGAGGCTATGTGTACGACTCCTATCTTGGCCACACGTGACTTCACAAAAACCTTTATTGTGGAGTGTGGTGCTTTAGGCCATGGCATTGGTGCAGTTTTAATGCAAGAAGGAAGGCTCCTTTCCTTTTAAATTAACCAACTTAAAGGAAAGAACTTACTCAAACCCATTTATGTAAAAGAAATGTTGGCCATATTACATGTAGTTAAGAAATGGCACCTTTACCTAATGGGAAGAGACTTCAAACCAAAAATAGATCATGATAGTTTGAAGTACTTCTTGGAACAACGATTACCTTTAGAAGAGAAACAAAAATGGGTTACAAAGATGCTAGGTTATGACTTTGAAATAATCTACAAAAAGGGAAATCAAAATATCATGGTAGATGCACTTTCAGAGAAAGAAGAAGACGCACATGATTTACTGTGTGTTATGTCCATTCCACAATCCCATTGGGTAAAAGAAGCAAGAATATAATGGAAACAAGATCAGAAGGTATGCAAGATTGTTTAACAACTACAAGAGGACCCTAGTGCATTAGATAAATTTGTGTGGAAGAATCAATTGTCATGGTATAAATATCACCTATACTTATGTAAAAATTTCCAAATCAAACAGAAGTTTTTGCTGGAATTGCACATTTCTCCTATAGGAGGACATCCAAAGTTCTTGAAAACTTACAACATAATCAAGAAGTATTTTTTCTGGGAAGGTATTAAAATTTATGTTCAAAAGTTTGTGGTTGAATGTGTGGTCTATTGATAGAATAAGGGAGACGCAATCAAGACCTTAGGGCTCCTACAACCATTAGCCATACGAAGTCAACATTGGGAAGAGGTTTATGTGGATTTTATTACATGTCTACCCAATTCTGAATGAATTAATGTCATCATGGTAGTAGTCGATCAACTCACAAAGTATGCCCATTTTTTCTCTCTTTATTATCCTTTTAAAGCAAGCATAGTAGCCAAAACCTTCATGTAAATGGTTCAAAAGCTACATGGAATCCCCAAGATTATTGTAAATGATAAAGATCCAATTTTTACTCGAAATTTTTGGATTAAATTATTTTCTTGTTTGGGTAATCAATTGGTTCATAGATCCTCTTACCATCCTCAATCTAATGGGAAAACTAACATTGTGAATAAATGTCTAGAAGTGTATTTATGTTGCTGTGCATCTGATAAACAAACACAATGATTCAAGTGGTTTCCCTTGGCATAATGGTGATACAACACGTTATTCCATACTTCGTCAAAAACGTCCCCATTTATGGAACTTTATGGATATAATCTTCCATCTATCAAATCACTCCTGAGAGGGAAAATGAAGGTTCAAGCAGTGGAGGACCACATAGATCACCCACAAGAGGTTCTCAAACTATTGAAGGAGAACTTGGTTACAACACAAAATAGGATAAAACAACAAGCATATCAACATCGCAGTGAAAGATAATTTGAAGTGGGGACTGGGTATTTTTTAGTCTAAAATCATAAAAACAAATGTCCCTCGAGCTACAAAAGAAGGATGATAAATTAGCACCCAAGTATAATGGTCCCTATAAGGTGTTGTAGAGGATTGGAAGTATGCCTTACAAATTGGAGTTGCCTCCATCTTCATGTGTAAATCATGCCTTCTATGTTTTTTTCTTAAAGAAGGTAATCAACAACAAGATTCCAATTCACACTATTTTATAAGAGATTAATGAAGAAAGGAAAATCATACTAGAACCATAAACAATCCTTGAAACAAGGATTAAGCATCTAGGAAATTGAGCAATTACTAAGTACTTCATCAAGTGGAAGAACCTGCCAATGCTAGAGGCAACATGGGAAGATGAGTTCTTTATGCAAAAACATCTACAACTAATCAAGTGTTGAGGACAACATTTGTTTGAAGGGGAGGGGCATGTTAAGCCCTAGAAAAAGCCCCATGTTAAGCATAAATCCCCATGTAAAGTCCTAGATAGGGAGTTATTATATTTCTAATGTTATAATAGGGTTGTTGGTTAGACCTTTTTATTGTAATTGTACCCTTTATCTCCTATATATACTAAGGAGACCTAGTTTTAGAATCATCTCGGCTGGTACATTTGTTCTATTGTAAAAGGAGGTTGCCCCCTCAAAGAGGCTTCATATTCATTCTTCTCTCTTTCTCAAGGTGTGGAGTTACTTCTCTCTCTCTTTTTAAGCTAATTTGGTTGTTTGGGGCATAACGGAGATATCAATTGGTATGGACTTTGAAATGTTTTCTATTTTACCCTCCTTGTACAAATCTTATGCCAAGATAAAGTTTTGATACCAATCAATCTCTCCAGGTGGAACTAAGCTTTGCACTTCCAAGTCTAATTGATCTAGCACATGGGAAAAATCTGATCCACGATGCATGTCATCATGTGGTCATTCTCTACTAGTCATTGTCTTGAGAATAACCTCATTAAAAGGCAAGACAATTTCTATGAAATTGGGAACTGTGTAAGTTGAAGGCTCGTATGGGCAAAGTAAATTGATCGTAATCATCTTTAGTTGAAGATCATGATCAAGATCAGAGGTAGCCATTCAAATATATTAATAAGTGTCTTTGATCTCGATAACATAATGCAACCTATATATCCAATATTTGATTCCACAACTAAAGTCTTTAGCTTGAGCCCTTAGACATATTCAAAATAACATAATTGAAAAGGAACTCAGTGAACTAGTGCTAACCTCTCTCCAAAATATGATGTCTAGAAGAAGATCATGGATTCATCAACAACTAATTAAATGAATATATAGGCAACAAGGCCGCATAGTTAAATGTGGGGGGAGGGAAAAAGTACCCATCAAAGATGAGTCTTTGAACATCCCAACACTTGTGCTTTCAAAAGAGGAATTGGATCTGCCAATGAATGGAATATTTTTACCAAACTTGAAACTATGGTCATACAAACAATAGGAAAGTTGGTCAATAGTGATATTTTTTTCCCTAATGAGGAAATTTTAGTAAGTGGAATATCGAAGACACAATTTTCATCATCATGTACATATAGCTTTCTCCCAATAAAAGGTTATGATCAATGGGAGCATCAACTACTTCAACTTCTATCATGATAGTCTTACCTCCCAATTTGACTAGGAAATTCGGTGTAATTCCATGAGGTTTTGAAAGATGTACCATCAAATGTTTTCAAAAGCATGGCCAAGGGAGTGAGCTTAGGGTATACAATTCTCTCCAAATTAAAAGAGACATAACACGAATAGATGTTCCTTTTTCAAGAATACACTTAAAGGTGTGCATGT
>ML819437.1:111625-123725 GCA_009831015.1 Picea engelmannii
ATCTTCTCACCTAACCATCTACTTCTCTTTTGGTCTGATAGACCCATTTGCATCTGATAAGTTTCCTCCCTGGTGGAAGTGGAACCAGATCCCAACTTTGATTATGTAGGAGTGAGCCATATTCCTCCGGCATGGTTTCTTCCCATAATGGATTTCCCACGTCCTCACTATATATTTGTGGATCGGAAGATTGAACCATATAGAAATGCATGGTAATCGTTGTTTCAGAAGCTGACAGTATATGAGAAGGATCCTCACGTTCAGATCGAGTCCTCCTTGAATCCAATGGATTCCCTACAACATCGCATGTTTCTTGAAGTGTGGATTGTGCCCACTTGGGCATCTATTGAAGCTCCAACGTTGAATCCTCACCTGGATGTACTACCTTCTCAACTCCATGTATAGAATGATATGAATCTGATTCTGAATATGTAGCATCTGAGTGTATGGAATCATCAAATCTGATTTCTAGAACTGATGGAAGCACAAGAGTATCTACATATTTCAATGGTGGTGCGTGCAAAGGAGTCTCCTCAAAATGAACACTGCGCTCCATGATGAGTCAATCTATAGAGGGATCAATCAACTTGTACCCCTTCACATCATCTGGTTATCCCATAAAGATGCAAGATGTGCTCTATGGATCTGATTCTTTCCTCTTTTCAGAAGGAATATAGGCCCATGCGCGAGATCCAAAAATGCAAAAGTGTGTGACATCTAGTTTTTCACCTATCCAAGCCTCAAAAGGTGTCATGTCCTCAAAAGATCTATGAGGAGATTTTTTATGTATGTAAGTATTACAGTTAAGTGCCTTAGCTCAAAGATTCGAAGGAAGAGACCTCGCATGCAACATGCAACTGGTCCTCTCCTTGAGAGAGTTGTTCTTCCTTTTAGCAACTCCATTGTGTTGTGGAGTGTATGGAACTATATACTGCAATTGGATACAAACTTCATGACAAAGATTCTAAACATATTCCCCCATTTTCTGTACGGAGGATCTTGATCTTCTTCCAAGTTTATGTCTCTACTAGAGCTTTGAAGTCTTTGAGAAAATCAACCTAAGTAAAGCGTGAGTAATCATCAATAAATGTGAGGACATACCTTGCTTTGTTGATAGACGGATGTGGAAATGGACCCACGAGATCATTGTGAACAAGCACCAAGGAAGACAAGGCTCTCCTTGCCTTCCCCTTTTCAAACTTCTCTTAATGATGCTCGCCAAGAATGCATCCTTCACAAACCCCTTCAGAAAAGTGAATGTTTGGAAAGCCTTTGACCATTCCCTACTTGGAAAATAGTTGCATGCACCTAAAGTTTAAATGACCAAATCTCTCATGCCATACTCTGCTACTATCATCAGCATGTGTAAGTAGTAAAGATGATTCATGGTCAGCAAACTTAGTGAATTTATACAACCTTGATTTGTGATCTACCTCACCAATTACAATAATGGGATTGTCATGCATGTCAAGTACAGAAATTGAATCTGATGTAAATTCAACCTTTTTACATGTTTGAGTGCCCTGATAAACTGAGAACGGATTTATAGAAAGCTTTGGAACATGTAAAAAAATCTCAAAACTTCCATTAGGGAGTTCCACTCTTCCCTCTCTTGTTACTTCTATTGGAGTATCATCCCCCATGAGAATAAGGGGTCTTGAGAATGAACTCAAAGAAGTAAAAACTTCATCTTTGGTTTCCATATGATGTGATGTGCCAGAATCTATAATCCGTGAATCAAATGAGGAATTAATTACAACTAGATCAAGATGATTACATTTCTTAGGAGCATGATCTTCTTCCTTCTTCTTCATGGCTCCTTCGGGAATGAAGTTTCCAAGGTTTTTCTGCTGAAGTACCTATGTCATAAGATCGATTTGCTTCTTCATGCATGTGGATTCTTCATGATTTGGTTTATTGCAATGATGTGGATTCTTCATGATTCTTCTCTTTGGAATTTGAAGAGTCTTTGGAACTTAAAGAATCCTTGAAGGGTTTGGAATATCCCTCCTTTTCTTTCTATTTCTCCTTTCCTTTCTGTTTGGATTTTTGATTGGTTGACCTTTTTCCATCTTGCATGGTGAGTGCATGTGCTTTGGGTTCCTTAATCAAACCCATCTGAATAAGTTTTTCCTTATGATGTGTGAGAGAATCAACGAACTGCTCCATGGAAAGTGGAGACATAGACAACATATTCTGGTCCTAATTTAGCCAAGATTGTTATAATAAGTTGGTCCACTTGTTTAAACTTATCAATACCACAAGATTCTAAGCTCAATATCAAATAGTTAAACTTGGTAAAGAAATATTGTATATTATCAAAACTTTTAGGATCCAAGGTATTCAACTCTACCTCAAGCATATGACCCCTCATCTCATCTTGTTTTTCAAAGAGACCTTCCAAGGTGGTCCATATCTCGTTTGGAGTATTGCATGCGGAAACATGAAACCATAAATCAATTGAAATTAATTCAAGAAGAAGTGACGTGGCCTCATCCTTATGGTTCGCCCATTTGGTCTTCTCAATCGTTGATGTAGGTTTCATTTCTATCGCCATCGTCAAATTGTACAATCATTTTATTTTGAGTTGGAATTCAGCCTTCATCTTCCATTCAAACTAATTATACGGTGTGAGAATTATCAACAAATTTGACTGAAGAATTTGTGTCATATCCATCCCTCTTACTAGTTCTGAAAACCCTGAAAATGAACCCTCAATTTGCAAGTGAAAATCCCGAGAAAAACACTGCAAAAAGTCAATTTTTCAAGGGTGTCGCACCCTGTTTGAAGCACACAGAGCGACATTGTCACACCCTATTGGAAGACCATAGAGCGACATTTTTGCACCCTGTAAGAAGGTCACAGATCGACACCATCACACCCTATTTAAGGATAAATTGTGACACTACCTACGACACTTGAAACCTCGTAAGTTTGTGACTGATTGTCACACCTTTCGACAGGGAGAGCATGTGACAATGTCAAATACGCAGATTACGCTCGCTAAAACTCTTATTTCCCTCTTCTCTGGCTTGTCTGGTTTGTTCCAAGCAACTCAGCTCTAATACCATGTCAATGTTTCATCGAAACCTGCACAGGAGACCTAGCTAAAGAAAGTACAAACAAAGCTTATCAAGAAAAGGACGAGAGATTCAATATGGAAGAATGAGAAAATATATTCACACTACTCCAATGAGATAATCAATCTACAATGAATGAGTGAGTGATATAGACTCATATAGGAAATAACATTCCATAATTAAGAAAAGCGAACAAGCAACGAGCTTTTCTTAGGAATGCATGCATAATAGTGATGGTCTAAAATAGAAAGTCTAAAATATAAATACCTACAGTTAACTACTAGTGAACCAGTGAGTCGAAAATAGAAATATTTCCAACAATTGTCCTCTTCTGGAGGGGCATTGTTATTGTTTGCAACTAATTATTGTTGCTAGGGAGAAAATAGTTTTTTCAAAGACTATAGGTTGTTTCTATTGAGAAGCATGTTGAGCTAATAGCCTTTGAGCTTCTCCAAAAGAAGGGCACTGATGCATAAGATGGGCATATGTGCATAAATTGCAAGGAAATTTTACCTTTTTCTCATTTTTCTTGCCCCTAATGTTGTTATTGGTATCATTTTGATTATTCGTCATATTATCCCCCCACACTTGATTATTATTATTATTATTTAATTAGTTTTTCTTTTTGTCCTTGATGCCTTGTTGGTTTCCTTTTGGGTCCGTTGATTGAATTACATTGATTTATATGGTTAGGGTGAGAATTTGGGTAGGTTGAGCATATGAAGCAAGTGCAATGGCATTACTATACATGTAAATTTGTCCCATTTGGTTCACAACTTGATTCACCACTACTTTTTGGTAGATCTTATCACACAAGCAACATAATGGCTTGTTGCAGTCTTCTCAATATCTTACCTATGTGAATTGGGCATGATTTCATAGATCATTCTAGATTGAAAATATACCAAGTCTATGGGGATTTTAATATCACTTGCTCTTTAGTGACCACTCCTAACAAGGCAACATATTTGGCAATACTAAGTGAAAGAGGCTTCACAAACCAATCTGCTAGAAGTCGACCCATAACTTTGGCTATGGTCATCCTTTGTCTCCTTCTCCACTAATGTATATGATATGATATGTGTGTAGAAGTGTTTTGGTGTAAGAATGTCAAAAATTTTGTTCTAGTTTCATGTTGGATTAAAAATTGGAAGTGTATTAGGAATGCAATCTCCAAAGATGCTAATGAATTTTGAGAAGCTTGAGGCAACTCATTATACTATTTTGCAACTATATATATAGGGGTTCACTTGAAAATCCTTGACACAATACTATCCTACATCAAGTTTTTCAATCAAAACGACATGTGGAAATCCACCATGTAGTTTGAGGAGTCATCTTTAGCTTTACCTTTACACTTGAGAATGTTTGAAATCAACTTATTAGGTATGGCCATCCATGTTGGGTCTTGGATTATAAGGGAATTTGTTAATCTTGGCAAGTCTAGTAGGTTTAAAGTTGTCGAAAATGACAAGGGAGGGGTAAACAAAGAATTAGAGTTACCCTACTTAATACCTAAGATGTCCCTTTAAAGGGAACTCTCACCTACATTGTTGCTTCTAACGGTATTCAACCACTAGAATGGTCCAATTCTCATCTGGAAGCCTGCATTAGTATATCCACAACCAATTGGAATTTTAGTACTAGTAGTGTTTTCACCCCTGCCAATCCCGTGATAAGAGTATTTTTAGTGATTACCAACATTTCGATAGGGATGTTTCCCCCTCCCATGGGGATATTGGTTGGCATTAGTTCCATCATCAAGGATTAACATAGGGACATTATTTCCCTCTACAAGAATACTCACACTGGTAGGGTTTCCACGCTTAATAGATGAAGTACTAACAATATTTACCCTTAATTGATTACTGCTTAAAAGGAAGAAATATCGTTCCAATAATCTGAACAAGAAGAGGATCTTATGAACCGATGAGCAGAGAGTTAAAATTAGCTAGAGGAATGTTGTCTACATCCTTTACAATCATGGATTGAAATCTCTTGGAGGAGGACAAGGAGGATTCTCATCACCTCTTAGGGTGGTACCCTCCAATAAAAGGTCACAATCGTCTCCTTTAAACAAAGGGTCTACTTGAAATTGCCTCTCAATTGTAGGGTTGTCCTATGTAGTGCGTGCTTCTTTTAACTCACTTGGAGAGGACCTAGAAATGTCAAGTATGCACCGCATAGAAGGTATCCTTGTGAATTGGAGATGAAGGCCCTTGTTTCTCTGCAACTAATCAACTATGTCAAAAGATTCAATACTAATTATAAAGTTTCTTAGTTCTACTTGTCAAATGCAATTTATTAAGGGGTGGGGGATAACAAAAAACTCCACACACTTCCAAAAAGACTTTTAAACATACAACCAAGAAAACTTTCTCTTCCAAGAACTATCCATGGATCCAATTAGTGAAAATCCAAAAGGGGCCTTCCAAAGGTCAACCTAGGATAATGAACGTCCAAGTCCAAATAGTGAATATCAAGAGACAATTGTTGTAATATCATGAAGTCACCATCCAAGGTGAAATCTCCCTCCAACATATGGAAACTACCTCTTTTCTTGCTGCTCTCTAGGTTTTGAACAATACAACTGGGAGCCCTATGACTTCGATGAGAAATTCAAGCTCTCAAGTATCTCCACATGTATGTAAAATATTCATAAGTTTATGATAGAATTTCATTAAAAAAAACATCACATCTCTATTTTCCAAGTGTTTACTAGTGCCTCTTAAACAACAAGAAACTCATAGCATCCCTTGTTTCCTACATAAATACAAGAATATAACATGACGATAGGTTACTTCTTGTATTCATTTTTATCATTAATGTATTGAAAAGTTGTTGATTGCCTTGAATCCATGAAAATTAGTCCAACTTTTGTTATTTCATTTCTTCATCTTTAGCTATGCTACCAACATTAGCAAAGTCCTCTTTGGTCGCACTACCAATTATGGCTACATGATTTCTTCACATTCTCGCTACCACCAAATAGATGTGGCATCCTCCTACATGGCCCCTCTACAAATGTTGTGAGTAGGACCCTCCTAAACAACCTCATTGCCAATGTTGGCAGTGGTGGTCTAATTGTACATAGCTTTGATGTCAATGCTAACAAGGAGTCCCTTCTTGTTGGGTTTGCCTTCTAAAAGGCCGCTCCCAAAGGGTTTCCTTGTTTTGAATGATGAAATATTGTTGTGCCCTTTTCAATGTAATATATAGTCCATCACAGTACATTGATTCACCAAATTGGTATCTGAAATAACTATTTAGTAAAAGATAAATATATATTAGTCAATTAATAAGATTGTATATTTGCATTAAACACAAGACCATACATGTTCATTAACATTGTTAGGGAGTGTGCCAATTACTCCTCAACTATGACATTAATACGCGTGCATAAAGCATATTAAATCTGCATTGTTATGAAATGTCATGATTATTCATTGAGTGTGCATGATAATTATTTTAACATATTGTCTTAGTTAAGAATAGTCATTGTCACATATAGGGTTACATTGTTAAGAGTCATGTCCATTGGCAATTTCTTTATAAATAACAAAAGTAAGGATATCAAAAATTGACAATGTTACCACACAATCTAGCACCAAGTGCAAAGCGTTCACAAGGCATCGAGACAAGTCAAACATGGAAGATGTCACCACTATCACCTAGGCAACAACTTCCCTCTCTTTAGTGAAGGAATAATATCCAACACAAGGGAGGCTTCCCTAGTAGCCTCCAAGAATCCTTAGGCAAGACACGATCAAGTCTAGGGCCCGTTGGGGTGACTACTAACACTACCACAAAGATAAGGATAAGTAATGTAAAGGAAAGGTAGTGAGATAAGACAAATTCCAAATTTGGAGTGAACAGGATTCAAACCTATAGAAGAGGCTTTCCAAGTAAAAAATGAGTTCAGTAAGATCCCCAAACACTAGAAATGAAGAAAAGGCCCAAGGATGAGGTAAAATTTGCAAGAAATGTATGAAACATCAACAATAAACATTTTATACTAGCAGTAAGAAAATTATTACAGCGGTAAAAATAAATGATCTATGATAGTATAGAGATTATTTCAGCAGTAAAATAAGTATCAAATGTAATTTTTAGCAGTAATAAATGTGTAACATAAATAAATCTATCCATTTTCAACAACAGTAAGTTTACGACAGCAGTAAAAAGGTAACCCTTTGATCATAAAATGATCCGGTAAATTATAGGGCTAAATTTTAGGTCAAGTTAGAGTTTTATTTGCCAACAAATCAGAAAAATCACCAGTAAAAATCAACCCTAAAACCCTAGACTTTTTGTCTTAAATGGTTGTAATAACACTTCATAAAAAATTAATAATAATAATAATTAGGGTTTTAGTAGTCAAGTTTAGGGCAATAGTATGCCTAAACACCCTAGACGTCTAGGTTTGTACGGATGAAAATGAAAAAATTGAATCAAATAAACCCTAACTGTAACATCCCTCCAAATTAAATATTTGAGTGAATTTATGTGGTTGTGAATATTGAATTATGACATAGGGAAAAACTTTGATTAACATTTTTATCACCATAAGTAATTGTTGGTGAAAAACATTTATGTAAGTATTATTTGTTAATTTTCATTTTATTTAAAATTACTTGAGATAAATTGATGAGAGAACCCGGCTATGATAAGAGAAATACTTTATTCCATGGGAAAAGTAAAAATAGGATAGAAACCACCAAGGTGAAAGTGATTGTTGTCCATGAGGACAAGTGTGAACCTACCCCCAAGAGTGTGGGTGGTTAGGAAACAAGCTAGCTAATAGTTAGGCCAAGACTCCCAAGAGTTAAGGAGAAGGCTAATTGGAAAAAGAAAGAAAAAGACCTAGGCAGTCTATTATTTTCGGCTTGGTAAAACAAGAGAGAAGAAAACAAGTATGGTGTAAACAGGACGTTGTTGAGTACTTCTGTAGAATTAGAGCTTGGTGTTTCTGAGAAAGAACCAAATTCTAGAAACTACCTAGAGAAGGTTATTAACATTCTCATTTTTCCTGTGGAATAAAGTATTTGGCTCGGGGGTGACCAGAGCTAGCAGACTGTGGCTGCTCTAATATATAGTTGCGAGGAGTTGAACTCTCTCCTCAGTTTGTCCCAGTAAAGTTCTGTGGTTCAAATATGTGTATCTACCTTCATTATTTTATTTCTTTGGAATTATTAGCTCAAATCTTGAAGGTTCTGGTTGGATACTAATGTATATTGTTATAGTAATATATTGTTGAAGATATTGATGTGAAAGTGGAAATAAACAGAGATTTCTTAGTCGTTTCATTGATGGTAGAAATTTTAGAGAAAGTTTAAATAGGGAAATAATCAGAAAATTCTTAACTAGATCATCCTTTGCAGAGGAAACTTAAATTTCATTTGTCAATATTTTTCATTTATAGAAATAGACTAACATAAGTAGTCCTAAAATATGGTATGAAACCCTATACATGCATTGTCTCTCGATTAAAGGTTGTTTATGAAAATGAGTATATAAATAAAGACTCCAATGGTTCTATAGAAACAATTATCATAGATTTATTTTAGAGCAAAAGAATTTTTTGTGTTGCATAGATAATATGAAAATATTATGCATGTGGATTGGTGGCCATAGACTAAAATTTATTTTATTAATGGATAGAAATAAGAGACAAACCCCTGAGTATGTAACAGAAAGTTTGGTAAACTATTTATCAGAAAACATTATGGAGCTACAGAATTGTTTTAGCTATACACACAGAGTCATTTTGTTATCAATTATCTTTTCAATAAAAGAATACATACCAAAGTATTTGCAACAGAAAGTAGTTATCCTCGAGTATAAACGACCTGATATTAAATCCAATGTAAATTATAGGGAAATATTTAAAAGGGTTACAAATCCCACGGGTAGAGCCGAACTATACTCTACAATATCAAGTATGTATAAAATTAATACATCACGATTTCACATGGGAAATGGTTACACAACTCTTTATGTGTATGATTCTCACACTAAGTGCATCGAACCTTTTACCCATGATGGGTCACCATGATATGATTTCGTTAAAGATAAATCTCAAGAGATCAACTACCTGCCTGAGTCGGTAGAAGTACAAGGATTACCTCTTCTTTGGTTGACGGCGTAAGCAGAGAGAGTCGTAACCCTAATCTGGGTCTGCTAATGTTTGACCGAAGAACCTTCTTTTACATCGTGGGTCTCTTCCTTTGTCTCTGCAACTGGAGATGGAGTTATCAATTAGAACCAGAAGTCTAAATGTTGAGAGAAAGAGTAAAAACTAAAACAAACCTAAAGATAACAGTAATTTTACCTGTAGGCGTTTGAAGGAGTGATTGAAGCAAAAGACGAAGCCCAACTATGAATCCTTTAAATGGAGGCTAAGCGCTTTTGGCAGGAATTAAAGACGATCGAGGGTTTGGAATTTTTCTCTGTAATAGGAACGAACCCTTTCCAACAAACCACCTGGGAATACCTTGCAAGACAAAAAGATTGTGAATGTTATTAATAAAGCTCAACCCAATAATCGAACTCAAGAACTATAAGTGCGAATTTCTGTAAGGGACGGAAGAATCAAACTCAGTCTTAAAAAAACTTGAACGTGTAGGTATACTTAACTTACAATAGAGTGTTGGATCGTGTAGGGACAACGCCTTCCCTATCCAACGTGTTCCCTAAGATTTAACATAGATTTAGCACGGGTTTGGACACCACCTAGTAATAAAAACAAATATACCTAGAACATAGGAACAATGCTTGTGGTAATCGTTACAAAAAACCCTTAGAGCAATACTTATCAGTGCATTCTCTCATACGAGAAAACAAAGTGAGGGACCTCTGTAAGAACCACACCAGAGTATTTTTTGGTTGAGAGGTACAACAAAACAAAAGAGATGTAGAGTCTCGATGATCAAGGGATTGCCTACAATACAACCCTGGTCGTATGAAAGTCCGAGTAATGGTCAGTAATTGCACGATTATCAACAGTAGGTAGTCTTGGAATGAATTATTGTACCCTCCACAAACTAAACAAGTGGCTAGGTCTTGGCTAGAGAAGTGTTCTGAAGTGACAATGTTCACATGGCCTTAGTGCCATTAGACTTTAGAACAGTGGTAGGTAAGTAGAGGATGCGTGGACCATGAGTGTATTTAATGGCCTGTCATTCCCATGAAGGTCGAATCAACCAAGGCGCCATATCTTAAGTTGACTTGGTTTGGCGGACGTTGTATAAACATAATAGTTGTTTCATTGGTGTTATGTTACCAAAAGGAAGGGAATAAAAATCTATATACTAAAACTATGCCAACGAAATTATTAAGAGATCATGGGTGAACAAGGAGTAATAACTTTGTAAGGAAATGTGATGTATACACTTGAGATCAAGGTAGGTAACTCATGGTTTGTCCATGTTTAAGAATAACAATAGAAATTGAGGAATAAGTGATACATATTAACCTGACCAATGTAATGGGAAAACAAATGATATGCATGTGTAAGTGTTGGTGTGCGCCACTATCAGAGTAAGAATCATATCCTGAAAGAAGTCATGAAGAAAGTAAGTAAGAGGAGTTACTATATCATCAATATTAAATAAAGAACAACCAGACTTTGGATCGCAAAATATTGAACAAGTGAATTTAATACTTTTCCTTGGGGTATGAAAATGCTTCCACGAGTGTTGTTGTTGAAGAACTTTTAACCTGTCATGTGAAGAGAAAATATTAAGAGTAGTATTTTTCACCTTGGTGCCAACCCATAATCTTAGCAATAGCAATGATGAAATAAATATTAGAGGTACCATATGTTTAAAAAAAAAATAGTTGGGGTGATGTTACAAATGGTATCAGAGCAAGTTCCAAACACTAGGGCCTTATAGGATCAAGCCATTTAAACTGATACATTAATAATTTAATCAATTATTGCAGAATTATGTAAGCAAGAATCTTAACATAAAATATGTTTTTCACTTATCAAAAACAACAACAGACACCATGGTTGACGAAACTAGAAAAACAACACCAAGTGGACCTAAAATGTACGTAGAGTTGAACAGTGAAAAACCTCAAAATAATTCATTAGAGCTACTTGAAACCATGAGAAGTATAAAGGCGAAATTGCAGAGTATCAAAGTCGACAATGAAAAACTATTGAAATAAAGTAGATTACGAGAGGAATTAAATGAAATCTTGCTCAAAAATATGACTAAGATGAAACAAAATAAGAATGTATGACAAACCTCTAGTAACGCCAAGAAGGACATCTCTAATGATGAATCTCATAAGCGAAGGGTACACCTAGTATTTAGCGATAAAATAGAGTCGATGACTGAGGAAAATAACAATAACAATTCTGAAGACAACACCTTGCAAAAGAGATCACCTAAAAACAAGAAAAGAAAATGGCATACAGCTGAACTGACTGGTGAATTTTAGAAAATCAGACCACCCAGTGTTGATGGGGAAACGAAAAAAGGAGCAGAATCTTGGCTCCTAAACATGGGAAATATTTCCAAATTTATAATTATTCTAGGAACTGAAGGGATAGATTGGCAATATATCATTTGAATGGGAAAGTTGCGATTTGGTGGCAAGAAACAAAGATAGTGAACAAAATAGTTGGGACAGAATAGAACCATTAGGGGAATACCGCGTGGTGTATCAGTAATGCAGATTTATGCTTTACAGTTGAAACGAAATGCAAGAAAGGGTTGTGAAATATATGTTGTACATATAAATGAAAGTCTAGAAAAGATGGTTGACTATTTGTTAACTGGTGATCATGTATTAAGTAAGTTTCAGGATGTGTTCCCGGAAGAGATTCCAGGACTACCTCCTAGAAGGGATATAGATTTCACAATAGATTTGGTACTAGGATCAACACCAGTTTCCAAAGCGTCATATAGGATGAGTGTTCCTAAACTAACTGAATTGAAAATGTAGCTTCAAGAGTTGTTGGAGAAACAGTGTATCAGACCAAGTGTGTCACCATGGGGTGCACCAGT
>ML819437.1:123775-153346 GCA_009831015.1 Picea engelmannii
AAAGATGTTTTGGATATCAAATCTTTTATGGGCATTGCAGGTTATTATAGAAGATTCATTGAAGGGTTTTCAAAATTGGCTTACCCTATTTACTTCTTTACGGAAAAAGGGAACCAAGTTTAAATCGACGGAAAAGTGTCAGGAAAGTTTTGAGAAATTAAAACATTTATTAACCACATCACCCATTTTAAAAGTAGTAGATCCATACAAAGACTTTGTAGTATGTACGGATGCATCCAAGGAAGGATTAGGGGGAGTACTAATGCAGGAAGGGCATGTAGTTGCATATGAGTCAAGAAAGCTAAAATCTCATGAAGAAAACTATGCTCTGCATGATCTTGAGTTTACTGTTATTGTCCATGCTTTAAAAATGTGGCAACATTATCAGTTAGGAAAGAAAATTTTATTAAAAACAAATAATGTTTGTCTCAAACATTTCTTTGATCAAAAGCACCTAAATGCCAGGCAGGCTAGGTGTTTGGATTTCCTAAGCGAATTTGATTGTGCTATTAAAAACATTAAAGGAAAGGAAAATAAGGTGGCAGATCCCTTTAGTATGAAGATAAATGCAATTTCCAGTCACAACATCCAATCTGATTTAAAACAGAAAATTGAAATGGTGGCAAAAAAAGATGAGGAATACAAACAAATTCAAGAAAACTTTCAAATTGATCCTCTAACTAACAAAGAGTCAAAATTCAGTTGCAGCCCAGAAGGTTTAGTTTTGTATAAGAACATAGTTTTTGTGCCAAATAATGCAGAATTGAAAAACTTAATTTTAGGAGAGGTTCACAAGAAGCCATATTCGGGCCATCTGGGGTATCAAAAGACAATAAAAGGGTTAAAGAAAGAATGTTTTTGGCCTAAAATGAAGATAGAAGTGGTTGAATACATTGTTAGATGTCTAGAATGCCAACAGGTTAAAGCAGAGCACCAACACCTGGTTGGATTGCTACAGCCTATACCCATTCCAGAGTGGAAATGGGAAGTGATTAGTATGGATTTCATCATCGGTTTACCTATAACAAAGAAGCACAATGATTCGATTATGGTTGTGATTGTGTAATTTCCAGTTCTATTGATCACATTTTATACACTGACTTATTCTTTGAGGACACTTGTCAGCAAGTGATATGGTTAAAACATGGCACATTGTGATTATGTTTTGGTTTGTGTGTTTATGCTATGATTATGTTTTGAAAGTTGATATGTTACTTATATTGATGTCTAACATTAACAAGTATTATGATGAGGTTTCATAAGTGTGCAGGAAACGTGGCATGTTAAGGATTTTGATAGCATCGATAGACTTCCTTGGACTCCAGATTGAGTCAGGGAGTGGACTTTTACTTTGGTTTGAGTACTTGATTTATACACATAAATTATTGATGATAATTTCAGTATGGATTTCATTTATATGAAATATTAATAATGTCTTTGTTAGTGGATGCAGGCATGCAGACGCTTGCTAATCTGACTCACATATGGAGTAAAGGGGTCATACATAGACGTCATATGGATGAGGGAGAGGTGTGGCAATGTCCATGTCACAGCCTGCTAGCACTCCCGCCATGACCTGAACTAAAGGTTAACGACTACCTTGTTTCGAGAGGTTCATGATGTCGTGAGGGGAGACTAAGACAGTTGCTCACGAGGATTTATGAGGAGCACGCAATAAGGTGTATTCCTTATTCCTCAGCAAGCCCTTAGTCTCACACAAGGTTGACAAGTGGAGTATTGACTCCAAGCGTCGGACAACTTCTAAACTAATCAATGGTGAGTGGCACCCTTGGAGCACATAGGTGCGTCTTGAAGGGCACGTCGCATGGATAAATTTTGAGTTAATAAAAATCTAGAAGACCTTAGGAAATAAAATGAATACTAGATTTTTGTTAGAGAAGAGAATACACGTGTTATTTAAATTATAAAGAAAACATAACCAAAAGTCTAAGTCTTGATGTTTTGATGAAATAAAATTTAAAATGGGTTAAGGGAATTTTAGACTAAATAAACACTAGTAAAGGGGAAAATAAGAATAAGAATTTAGGCATGTGCACAATGTGTGCATGAAACAAATAAAGAGGATTTTTAATTAAAAGAAATTATATCCGTGAGAGAATGGGTTGTCAACGTAGAGTTAGTATCCTAAGTCAATCAAAATCTAAATCCTAACTAAGAGAAAAATCATAATCAAACTCCAATTGTAAATTAGTTAGGGGACACAATAAAAGAGGAATTGGGGAACTAAAGGACAACTAAGAGGAAATATAGAAACTAATTGAGGAGTGTGAGGGAAAATGCTTAACTATTTAAATTAAAAAGGGATTTAACATGTGCAACTTGAGGAAAGGGTGACATGTGTTGGGGGTGAACAATCTTTAAATTATTTATTAAAAATTAGTTAATCGTGCATGAGATAACAAGTGTCAGGGTGAATTTTCTTATAAATGGAATGGTGAGGAAGATATAATTTACCCTATTACTAGATGAATGAAATGCTATTGAAATTTCTATTTACTATGTTTACTTGTGTGAGTTGGGCTACAAGCTTGTGCAATAGGTGGAAGCCTTTCCTTGTGAGGGAAAGCTTAAGTTAGTTTGGTCTGAGTTTTTTGTGTGTGAACGCTTTGCGGCTTGGGTGGCTAAGGGGGAAGAAGAGTACGCCTAGCGTTGGTTGGGAGGTACCAGTGAATTCCATCGATTAGCAGGCGAAGTGCAGAATGCAGCGCAGGCCTTCAACTTGGAGACCAACCACGCATGCATCAAGTTTCTGGCTAAGATATTCCATTGTAAATTTATTGTTAATCAGAACTTGTTGAACATATATACCGATTGCAAGGATTAAATGAATGATTAGTGACAACATATTATTGTTATTTTATGAATTATATGTAAAATTGAAGAAATGGGTTAAACCAACATGTTCGCATTTATACCGTTAAACTCTTGTGGAATTACACAAAAACTATTTTTATTTAAACAACTGATGTAGCTCGCATTTCAAATTTGGTTGTTCAATTCTATTATGTTGAACAGTATTCTAACTTGTTAGTTGATTGAATTTGATACAAATTGATTGGCATTATGCATTATTAATTGATTTTATCGTTATAACTTGATCGTATTTGAAATCAGCGTTGATGTAAATTTATACAAATGGATGTGAATAAAACAAATATATAGATTTATATATTATTTGGTATTGATATTGATGTAATGATCTCTATCTGTAGACTATTTAAAATGTAGCTAGTTGTAACTATGTCTCGGATCTCTATTTGAAATTTATTTTTCTGTAATACCATGAATAGTTATTGCGCTAAATATAAACATGCAGCAAGGTAAACCCCATGTAATTCAATCCTTGCCTAATCCAACTATGATAACATTAATTTGATAGTATTGTTATTATGTTACCAATATCACTTAATTCGAATCAAATGACCATTTGTTTTAACTAGGAATGTACATGTATACAGAATTCAAGTGTCATGTAGTGTTTCATATCTAAACTTGTAAGGTGCAATGGATTGGCTATCAGTCATGTTATTATTTAATATTTTGGGCACTTTGGTGTCAACCCCGTTGATGGCCCCTTTTTTATACTCACCGCTAGCCGAGGAATTTCTTCTTAAAGTTTATTTTGTACTATTTTTCCTTCAATCGAGTTCCCTTAATGAATCCCATAACTGAAATAAACAATTAGTAGAATTCTGAATAATTTTCAATAGCATTGCAAGACAAAAACTATGTAGATTGACATTATTCAAGCCTTCACTTTACATAAGGGAATGTCGTTATTCTTGATAGTAATAGAAGATAATAATATGGCCTACATTATACGTATGGAGAGAGATGTAGATAGTCTCTTGTCATTTCATCCATAACTACCAATACTTAAAATCCTCATTGTATCAATCCATGTCATTGGTAAAACAAATTCTCCCTCGATCACACAACCCATCCTTAGCCTTCCACTTACTCGATTTTTTCATCAGAATTGATGGCACCACGGCCCAATCAGTGGTTAACTTTGGTTCGTTGCTCGCTAACATTCTTGTTCACGAGCCCGCCTAACCCTACCTACTCTTTTGGAGCAGTGTTTGTCAGGTATCTCATCGATTAAACCCACACTGTAACTTCCTAGTGGATTCAAAAAAAAATTAATTGCATGATAAAACTATGTGGTCTTCCAAAATTTTGAGTCTCACATTGAAATGTAAACCTTATGAATTCGAGGTATGCATGATCTGTCTAAGTCGTTGGTTGTATCTCACGAAGATCCTTTCCTTAGTCCTAGTAATGCGAATTGTTGGCTTTTGCCACGCACCTTGAGCTGAGTGTATCCAATCTTCCTCTGTGAAATTGAGATCTTAGGGAATCTGTTGTTAAATTTTCCCTCCACCTGTACACACATAAACATTACAATTGGATGTTATATAATCTATGGTAGGTATAATGTAGTAAAGTACTTTTTTTTTTGTAAGTGACTGTGAGTATCTGTATTACTAAAAAATACTAATATACAAAAAGTGGAACTCCCTGGTCTGCCAAAAAGGAAACCAGCCCAGGGGTTTCGGAGTTGCGTTCTTTGAGATAGCAAAGGGGTATAGTTGGACCGCCACATTGGGAAACCGGTCCAATCCCAACATATCCATTTTTTGACAAGCTAATCATAACACAAACATAAAAAACACAAAGACAGTAATTAAGACTGACCCAATAACATTCATTGATCATTGGCTAACTCGGCGCTAGTCCAGGGTTATGAGATTCTTCTTTCCATCTTTCACCTTGTCCTTGCACTTCTCCTTCTTGGCCACCGTGTGGGTCTTCCCAATCCGGGTTGGTGCCCCATTCCCATCAGCTGGTGTGATGTCCATATGATGGACGTAGCGCAAGTATAAGTGGAATTGGGCAGCCATTCGCTCTAGTTTCTCCTTCTGGTTCTTCTGGTCCTCTACAATTCGTTTTGTACTAGCGTCTAGATTGCTGAGGTGACTTGGGATTTCTTTTAGCAATTTTTTTTTATCCTTGTTACCCTTCTGGATGGCATCTTTATTTTCTGTGCTCACTTTTCCTATTAACGTCTTTGTCCGCCATGCCATCTCTACCGTCTTATGGTAGAGGGTTTCCCTGGACTGCGTGGTCCCTAGGTCCGTTATCCAGTCCCCTTCCTGGCTCAATTCCTCCCAGGCTTTGCCCTTGCACTTGGCAGTGATTTCCCTCTCCCATCTGGTGATGATTTATTTTCCTTTTGCTTCGACCAGTGCCTAGAAGGTTCCCTTGGCGTCTTGAGCCACTTGCTCCATCCTTGAAATCTTCCTATGGCTTGTCGGATTTTCTTCCATCTGGGTGTTTCTTTTGATGTGTGTTGTCTTCATACGCACCATCTTGGCTGGCTTATGGTGGTTCTTTCCCTGAATTATCCTTCTGTTCCTATCGACCTAGGGGTTCCTTCTTTATGGGCCCTTGTTTTTGTGGTGGCTTCTAATGTTGCACTTTTCCCTGCTGCATCTATTCCTAGTGCTTCGCCTCTTATGGAAATTCTCCTGCTGTGGACTTGTCCTTGCAATCATGGTCTGCCCGTAGAGGTGGTCCTTCCCGTCCTTTTTCTCTGTCTTGGTATGTGTGACCATGACAATCTGTTTGTTATCCCTGTGCCAGCCATTGCCCGTGCTCGTTGTGTAACCAACTTTGCTCTTCCTCGTACTTGTTCTTGGGAGAGGTGTGACCCTACTAGTGCATGGTAACATTTTTTGTCCTACATCACTCATGGCCTATTGAGTCCCATTTTTACTTTCCTTTGCACTAACCTTGTGCCTTTTCCTATTGATGTGACCTTGATGTCGTACCCCCATCTGTAGTGTGGTATGATCTCGCATTTTCACTTGTAATCGGGTGTTGGCCAAGAAGATTCTGCCTGGATTCGTTGTGCCCGCCTATTGGCCTTTCACCGCTCCTCTCGATGTGACCTTCTGTACTTAAGCTATCATCACAGTCTTTTGTCTCTAGTTGTATGCAGTCTATTCTGAATTGACCATTTGGGATGTTGCTCTAGGCGGTGTCTAAATCTAATCCTTCCTTGATGAGCCCTTCATTCGTTATTCTATCCTCCAGGCCATTCGCTGACCCGAGTACCCAGCACAACTCCATTGTGTTCATATTTTGTAGATGTTCCTGGATTTTTTGCAGGGAGTGTGCCAAGCGCTAGTGTCTCTGAACTTTGCCCACTCTAGTGCCATTTTAGAGTTTTTTTACCGTGTTGATTACCATACTAGAGTCACCTTCCACGATAGTGTTCGTCATCCTTTCACGGCTTAGAATCTCGAGGTCAATCTCCAAGGCTCTGAATTCTGTTGCATTGCTAGTTTGACTTTCCCATACTCCCAGCATATAGTCGGATTATGTTGCCACCACTATCCCTGATTACCCTCCCCATTCATGTCATGCCTGGGTTTCCTTTTGTCGCCCCGTCAAAATTCAACTTGAGGGACCCTGCTGGAGGGGGATTCCATTTGTGCTCACCTATTTGGAGTTGTGGTGGTTGTCCTATTTGTGTGCGGTTGCACCCGTCTTTGAGGTGAAAAGCTTCTAGGACTCTAGAGTCCCAACCTGGGGATTGCGCTTTCCCATTCTGGCATTTGTGGCTCTGCACCGTTTCTTTGGTCATGGAGATTATTTTTTCTTTGATTTTCCCTTCCAGAAGGCTTTCATTCTTGAAGATGCGCCAGTTCATTTCTTTCCATATTGTCCATATGATCATCCCCGGAATGAGAGTCCAGCATAGATTCAACTCCTCATTTTCATTGTAACTCTCATTCCAGTTGTTGATGGTTGCACAGATGTCACCTCGGGTCCTATTGTACTGTCGAAAAATACATGTCACCCAGTCCTAGATCTTTGTTGTGTAGGTACAATCATTGAGGAGATGATCTGTTGTTTCTTCCTTAGCTTGACAGAGGTGGCACCATCACAGATCTATGAAGCCCCTTGTCCTTAGGTTTTCCCAGGTTAGAATTCGGTTGTGAAGTACTGGCCATTTGAAAAAAAAAAAATTGGCCATTGGGGGCTACTCCAGAGCTTATCCCATAGTTGCGTTGGGTCTTCCTGATCTTGGTCCACGATGTAATGTCGGGCTTCCTTCAAGTTGAATTCCCCGCCATTTTTTTGGCCCCATATTAATTGGTATTCTTCTTCCGAGACTGCAATTTTCCTTTTCCCTAGTTGCTCCTCCACCTCTTTCGCGATTGTTGTGGTCCGATCTCTAGTTTGGGAATTGAGATTGTCCCAGATTCTCCATCTGTTTCGATCTGTTTCCTGCTTCCAATAATGGTGGACTTTGGTTTTGCCTTGCGTGATCATGTCCTACTAGAGTTCCTCCCTGTTCGGATTTCCCATTTTGGGTTTTTGTTGCCAGGCATCCTCCCGGAATCTAGTTGTTTTACCATTCCTTACTTCCCAGAAGTTGTGTGTCTAGACCCAGGTTTTGTTGCGCCAAGCTAGGTTCCAGATGGATGATCCCTCCCTAGTGCCCATAAAACGAATTCGGTCCTGGTCGTTTATGTTCGGGGCATACTTGGCCTTCCAGAGGGTTTCCCATGGGGTAGAAGTTTCTTAAATCACCACCAGAGTTTCGCCCCATAGGCTTCGTTGGTTACTTGTGGGTCTTGTAGCCCTAGTCCTCCTTTGCATTTTGGCTTGCAAACCTTCTCCCAAGCCACCAGGGCCCATTTTTTCTTTGTTTCCGCTCCTCGCCATAGGAAGTCCCTTTGGATGGTCCTTATTTTTTGTAGTATTCCTTTGGGGGCGGGAAATACAGACATCATATCGGTTGGAATTTCTTGCAAAACTGTCTTGGTCAGTACAAGTCTCCCTGCAAGGTTGAGGGATCTGTACGTCTAGTTTTTCACCCTCTCCTATAGCTTGTTGAGCACTCCTTGCCAAGTTTCCATTTTGTATGCTTTGTTCGTCAGGGGGATGCCCAAGTATTTAGTCGGGAGAGTTTTGCGCTCAAAGCCCAAAATATTTTCCAGGTTCCTTTGGATTATAGGGTTGGTGTTAAAAAAGTAGATCATCGATTTGGAATGGTTGATCTCGGCTCCCAAGGCTTCCCCAAACGCTTCTAAGATCCTTTTGAAATTTTTTGCTTCCTTGACCGTGGGTATGCCATGGAGTAAGGTGTCATCCACGAACTGTTGGTGTGTGGAAGTAGGGTAGTTTTCGAAAGGTTTGAGGCATGTTATTTCTCCTGTTGTTGTTGCACTTTTTATTCTTCGACTGAGACCTTCCATCATCAGGATGAACAGGAAGGGGGATAGCAGGTCTCCTTATCTGATGCCTCTAGTGGGCCAGAAGGGCTTGGCTAAGGCTCCATTTATCAGGAGTGAATAACTTGTCATTGATACTAGGCTAATAATCCAGTTGATCCAGTGTTGGGTGAAACCAAAAGCTTCCAGAGTCTTAATCATGTAGTGCTAGCTAATTTTGTCATAGGCTTTTGCTAGGTCAAATTGTATTATCATCCCCCCTCTCCTCTGCATTTTCAAGGTGTGGATTAGCTCATGGGAATGGATGATGTTGTCCATGATTTGTCGTCCTTCCACAAAACCCGCATGTTCTTGTGAAATCAGTGTGGGTAGGAAGGGTTTCAATCTATTGGCTATGACTTTGGAGATTAACTTGCAAACCACATTGTATAAAGCTATGGGTCTGTAGCAATCAGGGGTCCTTACTTCATTTTCTTTGGGGATTAGAGTAATCATTGTGGCATTTAACGCTTTTAGGATGGAGGTCGACCATCTAGAGTCCTCCACCACCCTATAAACATCATGTTTGACCACTTCCTAGCAGGCTTTGAAGAATTCCACTGTGAAACCATCTGGACCTGGGGCTTTCCTATTGGGCATCTTCTGGATCACTTGATCAATTTCCTCCTTAGCTATGGGTTTGTTTAGTTTTTTTATTTTGTTCCTCGGTGACTAGACGTGGGATGTGTTGTGTTATCCTTTGGATGGCCTCTGTTCGGTCTTTGTTGGGTTCATGGGCTATCTCGTGGAAGTGACTTACCAGGGTATTTTCAATCTCCTTGTGGGATTCTCGCTCGATCCCATCCTAATCCTTAATTTTCAGGATTTTGTTGTGGGCTCTTCTGGCAATGGTTGTTCTATGAAAAAACTTGGTGTTCCTCTCTCCTTCCTTTAGCCATCTGATTCGGGACTTTTGGCGCCATAGAATTTCTTCTTGTTGGCATCTTCCTTCCCATTCCTGGGTCATTTGGATCTCTTCCTTTTTTCGATCCTCTGTATAGCCCTCTGTTATGCAAACTTCCTGGAGTCTTCTCATTTTGTCTTCAATATTTTTCTTCTCTTGGTTTATGTTTCCAAAAAATTCCTTGTTCCACTCTCTGAGCTTATATTTGATGTACTTTAGTTTCTTATAGAGTTTGAACATATGTGTCCCTTGCTCTGGTTGTTCCTCCTGCCACCACTGGTTGATGTTCTCCTTCAAGGTGGGGTGTTCAATCCAGAATTTCTCAAATCTAAATGGTCTATTCTTCGGGGTGGTTGGAAGTCTGATTCTAGTTGGATTGGCCAGTGATACGAACCCCCCCAAGGAAGGATGTTGCAATCTAAGGTTAACCCCTGCATAATGATGGATTCTAACACTAAGAATTTGTCTAGTCTTGTCGCAACCTAATGTTGATTTATCCATTTGTAGTTCCAAGTGAAATTTATGTTATTGATTCTGATGTCCACCATCTCCGTTGTGTCTATGAACGTTTAGAATTCTTCCACATCTCTATCCAATCTCCCGGTGCCTCCTTTTTTCTCCGCAAGTGATGTGATGATGTTGAAGTCCCCTGCCAGGATCCAGTGGGGGTTGTTGGAGCGGGCTTTTAGGTCTTCTAAGTCTATAAGTGTTCTTCTCTTTTCCTCTAGCATCTGGGGTCCATACACATTAGTGCATAGAATAATATTTGTATTCCCAATGATTTTCATGTTAGCCGAAAGTCTGTGCCTGGTAGCCTCGGGTGCTATTAGGTTCATCACGTGTGAGTTCCACAAGGTGAGGATACCTCCTGCCATCTGATTTCCTTCGACAGCCACCATCTTGTACTTGCACCATTGTTTTTTGATGATTTTTTCCATTCTGTCTACAGTGCATTTTGTCTCTTGGATGAAACAAAGGTCCGTTTTTTCCTTCCTAAGTATATTTCTAAGAATTCTCTGCTTTCGTGGGTTGTTTAGGCCTGTTATATTCCATGCTATAATCTTCATTTAAACATGTGGGGGGGAGTTGGGAAAGAGATTTTTTATCTTACCTGAGTTTATCAGCGGAGTTCCTAGTTCCTGTAGGGATACGTTGTTTGATTTACTACCTTTTTTCCTTCTCATCTGCTTGGGTTAGAGTTGTGGTTGTCCTTTGCCTGCTTTGATTCCTAGGTGTCCTATCTCCCTGTGTGTGCACTTGGCCCTCTGGATTTGGCTTCCTCCCTTAGGAGGATTGGATGTGGTCTAGTTGCTCCACTGGTACATTGTCTACACCCTGCCTTTTCCATTGCTCCAGTATGTCTGGGAGATGGGTCCCTTTCCTTTCCACAATGTATCTAAGATCAAGATATTTTGTTCCTACCTCACTTGGAGTCATTTTTGTGTCTTTGTCTGCCTCCTGCATGGGGGTGGGGGTATCTCTGGTTTCTCCATCCATAGAAGTTGCGCTACCTCCCTGTCCCATCTCCTTTCTTGGGCTATCTGTATCCTCATTTGTTGCTTGTTCCCTGGCTTCTTTAGCTTTTGTCTTTTCCTTTCCTCCTTCCTCCCCTTTATTGATCTTGTCCTGTCCTTCTATTTTATTCCTGGCCTCCAGATTGCTCCCTGTTGGGGTTTTAATTTGTTTCTTGTTAGCTCTGTTTCTGTGGTTTGGTTTTATAAACCATCCTCATCCTACTATAGTTTGGTGTTTTCCGCTTCTTGTTTTTTAATGATCGGACATTCTCTGATTAGTTTTCCATGTTCGTGACATCTTCTACATTTGAAGGGGATCTTCTCATAGTCAATGTTTTGTATCCATTCCTCGTCCCTGAATTCCAAGCTTATGGTTTCTGGGAGTGCCCCCGACACATCCATCTCTATGCAGATTCTTACATAGGATGTGATTCGTCCTTTTAGGGATGCTTCTGATGTCTTCACGTATTTTCCCAGTTTGTTCCATATTGCTTCAAAGGTGGAAAGTAGCCTATAATCTAACGGCAAGTTGTAAAGTCTCAGCCATACAGGTACATTTTTTAAAGTTTCTTTCTCTGGGGAGAAGTTTTCCTTCCATGGGCGCTTGTACAGTCCTGCTGAGGCGTGGAAGTATGGCCCCCCCTCAAAGATCTTATCCCTATCTTCCAGGTTCATGAAAGTTGTTGTAAAGAAGCCTTTCGAGCCTAGATGTAGATCCACTTCTCCACTTGGCTTCCATTGATATTTAATCTAATTGCGCAACGTTCTTTCTGTGGGCCACAAACCCATAAACTTGCAGATTAACGCATGTGTCTTCATCTGGTCCTTGTAGAGTTGCGTTTGTGGATCATCCAGTATTACCTTAGGTATCATTGTTGTCTTTATTTTACATGGGTTGCGCCCTTCTACCCCATTGGGGCTCGTTGTTTCTTGCGCAGCATGCTGAGTTTCTTTGGCTCCTTCCCCCATGCCATCACTTTTCCTCTAGTTGTTTTCCTGACTCTTTTCCGGTTATGATCCCGAGGTGCTTGTCATTGGTGCCTTGAAAACTATGCCTAGTGGGCCTTTCCCTCTGTCTACTACTACCTGCTTGTGTGAGGGGTTTCCATTACTGGCCCCCTTGGTACTCATGTTTTCCTCTGCTATGGTCGCGACTACCAAACCCTAGCTTGCAGTTGCTCTAGTTTTTCGTCTCCTTCCACAACAATTCCTTGGAATGAAGATTGCCAACACCCTAGTAAAGTACTTAATCAAGGTTAACTAGCGGTATTTGTTGAAATAACTTCTTTGTTGTTTAGTTGATATTTTTTTAGCATTACAATTATATCATGTATTAGTTAGGATAACGCATATCTGATTTAGGTGTAGTTATTAACTATGTGTTATTGAAGTGAAGTCTCGTTATTACCAGATAACTCATTTTGAGGATAGAGCATCATTGGGTGCTCTGACCTGTTCTTCCTTAGTCATTTTTGACTTCTTGTACCACTACCCGCAACCACTTAGAAACTACTCTCCTTGATATTTAAGACAGTTGAAGTTATCTTGTAGACGAAGAATATTGTCTGCGAGTGGGTTCAAGTCGCCTTACAACAAGGATCAGTTAGGGAGGACATCTTGAACTGCATTCAACATAATTAATTGTGTAGCATGTTCACCCTAGTGAGTATTCACCTTATTTGTGTACCAGTCCCACCCCTGCAAAACTCGAGGAACAAGCAATGTGTTCCTTTCGTTTGTTTTGGATAAAAATTGTATATATATATATATATATATATATATATATATATATATATAGAGAGAGAGAGAGAGAGAGAGAGAGAGAGAGAGAGAGAGAGAGAGAGTATGACATTAAGAATTATATATAAGAACGTATGTATAAATATCTATATGCAAGTGATTAATTAAGTTACAATTGGTCATCCGGTGGAAATTTTTGATCGGGACTGCGGCTAGGGAAACTGAATGTAATTTGGTTCTCTTTAGATGAATAAAATTACGTTTTTTTTTCTTGGAAAAAAAATAGAGATAACTATATGTAAGTTAATTTAATTATGTTAATTACTTGTTGAAGCATAAAGTTGATCAATGAAGATTGAGAAAGCTAGGCCTATATCAACTCCACATATATAATTTATATATACACATATTATATCACAACATAAGTAATATTTAGGTAAGAAAATTAAAAGCGTTCGTGGTTAAATTTTATTTAGTCAAAGTTAATTATGATTTTTGTATTAATAAATTATATTAAAGGGTGTTATCATTGATTTCCTACAATCATTATAAATTGTCAATTAATTTTGATGATTTATAGTGATGATGTATATAATGAAATTATGTGAAATAAGTTAGGAAGTGAATAGGATTTTGAATACTATTAATTAATAAATGAAATGTTCTTTTGCATAGATGATGCTTACCTTATTTACAAATTATAATATGAAAACAAATTTGAGTTATTTTATGATTATTAATAAGTGTGTTGTGTTAAATTTTTCAAAAATATTACTTCGTTATATTTCTCTTACACAATGATGTTAAGTAAACCGAGGGGTTATTACAGATTGATAAACTTACAAAAGCAGCACATTTTATCCTAGTAAAATCCACTTATAAAGCTATTAATATTGCAGAAATTGTAGAAATTTTTGTGAAGGAAATTTTTGGGATGAATGGGTTGCCTAAAACAATCATTTCAGATAGAGACACAAAATTCACTTCCAAATTTTGGAAGACTTTGTTTAGTGGAATGGACACACAATTGAATTTTAGCACTGCTTACCATCCTCAAACTGACGGTCGGATTGAAAGGACTAACCGTATTGTTGACGATATGTTGCGAATGTATGTTATGGATTTCCCAACAAAATGGGAAGATTATATTCACTTGATTGAATTCTCATAAAACAATGGTTACCGGTCATCTTTAAAGATGAGTCATTTTGAAGTATTGTATGGTCGAAGGTGTAGGACACCAGTGAGTTAGAATGATCTTGTTGACAAGATTGTTATAGGGCTTGACATCTTAAAAGAAATGGAAAAAGTGGTGCAGAAAGCAAGACAAAATTTGAAAAGTGCACGGGACAGGCAGAAAAGTTATACAAATTCAAAAAGAACACACGAGGAGTTTAATGTTGGAGACCATGTTTATCTAAAAATCAAACCCAGAAACAGTTCACTCAGACTTGGAAAAAGTTCTAAGTTATCACCACGTGATTGTGGACCTTTTGAAGTGTTGGCCAGAGTAGGAACATTTGCCTACCAACTTGCACTACCCGTCCATCTGAAAATACATAATGTGTTTCATGTTTCATTATTGAAGAAATGGGTGCCTTATATAACTCATGTTGTAAATTGCAATGTGATCCAGGTGTAACCAGAGGGCCAGTTCCAGGTGGAATCACTATGCATACTCGACAGGAAAAAAACTATGTTGCAGAACATAGCCATCGCTTAGGTTAAAGTGCAGTGGAGGCACTTTAGTCATGAGGAGGCCACTTGGGAAATGGAAGAGGCTATGAGGAAATCCTATCCATTTCTGTTCCAAGGTTGGGAACTTGATGGGAACACCAAGGAAAGTGTTCAGTGTAGGGGGGGGGGAGATGTAACATCCCTCCAAATTAAATATTTGAGTGAATTTATGTGGTTGTGAATATTGAATTATGACATTGGGAAAAACTTTGATTAACATTTTTTTATCACCATAAGTAATTGTTGGTGAAAAACATTTATGTAAATACTATTTGTTAATTTTTATTGTATTTAAAATTACTTGAGATAAATGGATGAGAGAACCCAACTATGATAAGAGAAATACTTTATTCCATGGGAAAAGTGAAAAGAGGATAGAACCACGAGGGTAAAAGTGATTGTTCTCCATGAGGACAAGTGTCAACCTACCCCGAAGAGTGTGGGTGGTTAGGAAACAAGCTAGATAATAGTTAGGCCAAGACTCCCAAGAGTTAGGGAGAAGGCTAACTGGAAAAAGAAAGAAAAAGACCTAGGCAATCTATTATTCTCAGCTTGGTAAAACAAGAGAGAAGAAAACAAGTGTGGTGTAAACATGATGTTGTTGAGTACTTCTACAGAATTAGAGCTTGGTGGTTCTGAGAAATATCCAATGATCCAGGTGGATATCAGGGGCCACCCACCTTTTCCAAATGGCTCAAAATAGTTTTCTGGCCATTTTGGCAATTTACTATTTTTAGCAGGTTTTCACTTCCGGGGCCATTTTGAGGGCCTAAATGAAGTTTTTTCGAGATCGAGGTTCTCAATGATAATTTAAGGCATAATTGAGCCCCCAAAATGAATCTCCTCGATGATACCTTTCCAACGAGCTATCACACGCCTAAAACGGAGATCGTATGCAAAAGTTACGACCCCGGGAAGTTGATGCACCAACTTACCCAAACGGGGCCCACATGACTTTTGGCGCTTCATCTCCTAGGGTTAGGTTTTTGGATGTCTAGGACTTTCGGCATTCCCGATTATTGTAAAAATGCCTCCAGAGCCTCATTGTAACCATATTCTTGTGAATGCGAGTAGCCGTGACATCTCTTCTCAGAGATAAGCTGCCACCATTCTAGCGAGTCTTTCACTCTGTATTTTTACAGTCTCTGTACATTTATTTCATTGATAGAAATCGTGTATTACTGTATATCTGTGACTCTTGTTATTTCCGCTATATCTCTCTTATATTGTTGTCTCTCTTGCAATATCTCTGTGCATTTCTTTATTATATCTCCGCTCTCATTTCGTGCCGAAAATAATCCGGATCAGCCAAGTTCTAGAAATTACCTAGAGAAGGTTATTGACATTCTCATTTTTCCTGTGGAATAAAGTATTTGGCTCGGGGGTGACCAGATCTAGCAGACCGTGACTGCTCTACTCTATGGTTGGGAGGAGTTGGACTCTCTCCTCATTTTGTCCCAGTAAAGCTCTATGGTTCAGATATGTGTATCTACCTTCATTATTTTATTTCTTTAGAATTATTACCTCAAATGTTGAAGGTTTTGGTTGGATACCAATATATATTGTTATAGTAATATATTGTTGAAGATATTGATGTGAACTCTAGCATTTATAACATAGAGAAAAATTTGATCTTGAGCTCTGCAACTTTTAGGGTTTTCTTTCATGCTCTTGATTTCCGCGTGCCCAGACCCTCTCTGACTCCCTTTGTACGAGTTGATCGCCTCAGCCCTGCGACTCTGACTGCCTTAGAAGAATGGGTACATAAGGGGGGGCGAAAGCCCCCTCCTACCATAACGTCACTGCCAATGATCTGGAGAACTCATGAGCGCGTCGACCATCCTTTGATCTGCCACTGCACTTACGAGACCAATATTTGCAGGAAGAGATGGATATAAGCAAAGAATCGAACATGGATGCAGAGTCCTCGCATCCAAAAGCATCTCAAGCCTAGATACGTGGAAAATGTATCCCTCAAGCCCCGGTTGTGCCCAAGTAAGTCATCAAAACCATCAAAATAGGACCTAGAAAAGGACCTAGCTCGCTGGATCAAGGCGTGGTGGAACCCCAAGGGAGACTACGAGCTCCAACTGAGCTCCAAAGGATTCTTTACAATAATATTCTACAACCTGGAGGACAAGGACAAAATCTTTGAAGGGGGACCATATTTCTACAACTCGGTTGGCCTCTAGCTACGCTTTTGGACAGACTGCTTCTGCCCAAAAAAGGAAAACTTCGCATACGCATCGGTGTGGATTCGCCTCTATTCCCTACCCCAAGAGTTCTGGTTAGAGGAAATTTACTGGGCATAGGAAATACCCTAGGTAAATATGTCAAATCTTCTGAAGCTACCAAACAGAGAAAATACATCTTATGAAAGAGTATGTGTCTATATGAACATCTCCAAAGCCCTCCTAGGCACAATTACCTTAGATTACTAAGACGACGAATGGACCCAAACCATAGACTATGAACACATCTCTTTCAGATGTCGAAAATGCCATGAACATGGACACCTTTTCAGAGACTGCCCTCTCAATGCCCCCCCAAGAGAGAAGCTGAAGAGAAACCAAAGGAAGGATTTACCTAGGTTCAAAATTGAAGGAGACAAGCGCAGAAGAATCCCACAACCAACAATGGAAAAAAGAACCCAAAAAATAATTCATTTGAAGCCCTTAGCCGCCTCCCAGAGGCAGAAGAGGTGGAAAACCCCCAGAAGACCGCAGGGAAAGACCCCAACAAGCACAAGGAAGATCAGTCGTCTCAAGAATACCAAACCCCAGCAAACCAAGAAGATCCACAGACTCACCCAGTCTCAGGGAAAGAAACAGAAAGATAGGAAGACACAGTCATGGAAATGGATGAGCAAGAGCTAGCAGAAATCGACCTAGACAGGTTAGAAGAAGCACTCAAAAAGAAGGGTCTCCAAACCTTACCAAAAGACCAAGTTAGAAAAGTTCACAGAGTATTTCTAGACTCATCAGCAGGGGATACATCTAGGCTAGGGATTGGCATAGACCCAAACCAAGATCCAAGAAAACACCCAAAAGAAAACAAGCGACGGGGTAGAAAATCGTATCATCAGCTAATAAAGGAGGCGGGAAACTATATGATCAACTCGGGACAGATTCAAAGGCTCTCAGAGAGCTCCTTTTCCCACCCACCAAATTGTTAACTATGAAGATCCTCACCTGGAATATCAAAGGCCTGAATGGAAGATCCAAACAAAGGATTCTTCGAAACTGCATCAAAATGGACAACAATGATATATCCCTGATACAAGAGGCAAAATGTGCAGGGCAAACTGCAGACGATATCATCAAAAGATGTTGGTGCAACTAAGAATCCTATCGAACTGACTCAAAAGGGGCTTCAGGAGGCATGGTCATCCTATGGAATCCTGCCACAGTCATCGTTGATCAAGGCTTCTCCACTCCATCCACCATCATAGCGCACTACAGATCCATCGGTTCGGACAAGGAGGGAATGATCACAAATGCCTATGGACCACAGAATAGCCAAGACAAAGGCCATAGAATAGCCAAGACAAAGACCTCTTTCTTCAAAGTCTAGCTTTACTAGGTTCCCTAGTAGAGGGTAAGCGATGGATAATAGGTGGCGACTTCAACATGATTCTCACGTTGGAAGAGAAGCAATGGGGAAAAAAGCACCTGGAGAAGGATAGTGCAAAATTCCAGGAACTCATAGAGAACCTAAGACTGATAGATATTGAGAACAACAATGGCACCTACACCTGGACCAACAAAAGATCAGGTCACCAACAAATAGCATGAAGGCTTGATCGCTAACTCATCTCGGAAACTCTCCTTTTGGAAGGCCCCCTAGTAGATTCCAACATTCTCTTGAAGGTAATCTCAGACCACTGGTCGGTTCAGCTCTGGGTTGACACTATTGCCACCCCCAAGCTCAAACCCTTCAGATTTGAAATTTTTTGGCTCTCTAATCTAGATTTCCAAGAGCTAGCATGTCGCCAGTGGAGCACTGTAGAAACACAGAGAGGCACAAAAATGTATTGCTTCTAGCAAAAACTCAAATATTTCAAACAACAGGTGCACAAATGGAATAAATAAGTCTTTGGGAACATTTTCTAGGAAAGGAAACTGCTGGAAAAAAAACTAGAGAACCTTCAGGGACAATTCATTCACACAGGATACACAATCACTCAGCAACAGGAGGAGAGTGAACTCAAAAGGAAACTAGAAGAAAGACACAAGCAGGAAGAAATCCTGTGGAGACAGAAATCCCGGGTCCAATGGCTCAACGAGGGAGAGAAAAAGACCAAATTCTTCCACCGTTCTATGATCCACAAATGCCTTATCAACCGCATCACGAAGTTGGATGACTCGCAAGGCAACACCCTATTAACCCATCAGGAAATAATGCACGAGTTGACATACTTCTACACGGATCTCCTTTCAAAACCCAATATGGATCGCACCTCAACAATAGAAAGGGTGACCAAAAATATCCCAACTATAATCAACCAGGAACAAAATGAGGCTCTCGTGACACCAATCACATAAGCAGAAGTGGATCGGGCTATTCAGGAGTTACGCACAGCCATGGCTCCAAGTCCAGATGGTTTCACAATAGACTTCTTTCACTCATGTTGGCCAATGTTGAGGGAGGAAGTATGGCAGATGGTGTAGGAATCCCGTAGCTCAAGCAAAGTTCTTCCAGCACTAAATTCCACTTTCTTCACCCTAATACCCAAATAAGAAAGAGTCACAAATCCGAAGAAATTCAGATCCATAGCTCTTTGCAACGTGATCTACAAAATCATGTACAAGGTCATAGCTCTAAGACTCAAGCCAATTCTACCCCTCATTATCTCCAAAGAGAAATCAGGATATGTCGAAGGAAGGCAAATCATGGATAGTGTCATACTTGTCCATGAAATCATTCACTCGCTCAAAAGAACTCGTACTCCAGGTATGCTTCGAAAACTTGACCTTTCAAAATCTTTTGACAAATTAAGTTGGCAATACATGAAAGCGCTCCTATTGGCTTTTGGTTTCAACAGGTATTGGATATCTTGGATAATGAACCTCATTTCCTCAACCTTTTTCTCAAACCTCGTCAATGGTGTCCCCTCTCAACCCTTCTCCCCCTCAATAAGAATAAGGCAAGGTGACCCTCTCTCCCCTTTCCTCTTTTTCATAATGGTTGAAGGCCTAGGACGCTATATCAAAGCTTCAATTCAAAATGGATCCCTCCAAGGCCTCCCTCTTCATCGGTTACAACCGACAGCCTCTCATAACCAATTTGTCGATGACACGGTGCTAATGAACACCCCCACCGTGCAAGAAGCAACTAAACTAAACTCCATCCTCTCTGATTTCAGTGAAGCCTTTGGCACCACCTTTAATCTGGCCAAATCATAGCTCTTCTTTTTTAATAATCCTATGGAAATCCAACAACACCTTCCTCAACTTATGAATACCCATGTTTGCACTATTCCCTCTCGCTACCTAGGACTCCCTCTCTCTGTCTCAGCAGCCAGAAACGTCTCCTAGGACTCTCTCCTTCTCTCTATCAGCAACCGTCTTAGCAATGGGACCTTTCGCTCCCTCAACCTACCAGCCAAAATCATTCTCTTAAAGTCAGTCCTCCAAGCCATCCCAACTTACCTTTTCTCGGCTCTTGAGGCCCCACAATTAGTCATAAAGAAAATAAGAGATCTCGAAAGAAACTTTCTTTGGCATGGACACAACCCAAACAAAAAATGGGCCCTAGTCAGCTGGGAAAAATTCTGCAAGCCCAAATCTTTCGGTGGTCTGGGCCTTCGGGACCCTAGGAAATTAAATAGCACCATGGGAGCAAGAATTTGGTGGAGATGGCTCAAAACACTAGCAAAAATCTGGGCAAAACTCTGGAAATGAAAATATGCCCCAAATATGCACCAAAGTCAACTTATAAGAATGTAGAAGAAAATTCAGGGCTCCAACATCTGGAATGCGGCCTGGAAAAATCGACCACTCATACAGGAACATGCCTTATGGGAAGTTCGCAATGGCTAGAATGCCTTATTTTGGATGGATTCCTGGCAGCAAATGCCACCTCTTCAACTGGAATAAAATCTACAATACTACGAAAATCACATTCGAGATCTTGCCACTCTCAAAGTAGCAGACTTGTGGACAGATACCCCCAGCACTCTCCCTGGCGAAAATGGAAATCTACCCATCAAGACCTCCAAGTGGCAACGGACTGTGACCTGCAGCACTGGAAACAAGCCACAACCCAAAGGTGAATCTAGAAAAGCAAAGATCAAGACATTCTCAGATGGTGATACACACCTCATGGAAGCTTTACTCTCAAGGAGGGATACACTCTTCAGGAGAATTTCCACAATCTTCAGAAAGATAGCATCTGGACAACAATATGGAAATCAAAAGTCTGGCCCAAAATCTCCACTTTCCTTTGGCTCCTTCTCCAGAACAAGATCCTAACCTGGGACAATCTTCAAAGACGTGTCTTCATTGGCCCCTCGATTTTCCATCTCTGTCTTCTCCAAGCTGAAACCATGGAGCACCTCCTCAACAACTGTCCACTCAGTGAGAACATCTAGAACCAGACCACTTAGTTCATTAGAAGAACCAAACAAGTTAAAAACAACATCATAAGCACCATCAGAGATTGGGGCTCTAGCTCCTTCAAAACCCCTATCCTGAACAGAACCTGGAAACTCTTACCAAGATTTATAGTCTGGAAACTATGGAAAGAGAGGAACAGAAGAATCTTTCACTCCCAACCCTCTCCTCCCACCCTCCTCTGGAACACAATCCTCGTGCATCTCTAGGAAACTCTTCAGCTACAATTATGGACCAAGGAAGACTTCCCCACTGACCCAGGTGAGATCTCTCTCCTCAACTCTTGGGGCTTCTCGGTTGCTCACTCAACCCCCCCTCAGCAAACCCCCCTATCTTCAAAATCCTTCAGTCCCTCTAAGTGGTTCACCCCACCACTAGGATTCCATAAGGTCAACTTTGATGACGCATCTAAAGGCAATCCAGGACACTTAGGCTATGGAGCGGTCATAAGAAACAGTTGGGGCCAAATACAAAGCCTCATTGTAGAAAATCTTGGATGTGATACCAACAACTTAGCAGAAATATGGGTTCTCATCAATGGAGTACAAATGTCTCTAGATCGAAACCTCACTTGTCTAATCATTGAAGGAGACTCTGAAATCATAATAGACCTGGATACAAAAATATTGAATGACAGAGATCTAGGGAAAATCATTCTGAGTTAGCACCTCCTTAGCCCTCTTTACAGCTTCCAGGGTCTTCTCAGACCCTCCCTAACTCTAACCCCCTCACACATTCAACGAAGTGAAAACAAAGTGGCGGACAGACTGGCTAATGCAAGGGTTGACTCTATGCAGTAGATCATTCTCCATGATTCTAGGCCAGCCCAAAGCTCACCCCTCTGGCTCTAATGCAAGGAGCTTGCCTAGCTAGATGGCCCTCATCAGGATGGGGGGTCACCTCTATCCACCTAAAAATTCTTCCAAGTCAAAAATGATCAGAAGATCAAGAGAGAGCGCAGAAGATCTTCAGCTGATAGATGATTTCGGGAACTCGGCAATAGGGAGTCAACAACACGGTGGTTGTTTCTCCCCAAAGACACGAAGTCGCAAAAAGCGAGAAAGGATCTAGACCGTTTTTGTCGAGAATATCTGGACCGTCGATCTGGTCATAATGATCTGACTCGAGAATATCTTGGGAACTCGGCTATCGGGAGTTCGAAGCAGGGAGGAAGTTGTCATCCCAATTCGTGAAGTCGTGATACGCAAAATCGTGAAATGCACAACAGGATCTGGACCGTTGATCCTGCGGAGAACAAGACCGCTGATCTGTCATGAGAAGATTTCGAGAACTCGACAATTGGGTGTCCGAAGAATGGAGGGAGTTGTTTGCCCAAGTTGAGAAGTCATGAAACACGAAATCGCGAAACGTGCGAGAGGATCTATACCGTTGATCCTACGGAGATCTGGACCATTGACCTGACACGAGAAGATTTTGAGATCTCGACTATCGGGTGTTTGAAGTTGGGGGGAAGCTGCCTGCCCAAGTTGGAAGTCGGGAAATGCGCGAGAGGATCGAGACCGTTGATCCCGAGGAAATCTGGACCGTTGATCTGTCGAGAGAGGATTTCGGGAACTCGGCAATCGGGCATCCGAAGAATGGAGGAAGCAGCCAGCCCAAGTCGCGAAATGTGAAATCATGAAAGGCACAAGAGGATCTGGACCATTGATCCTGAGGAAATCTAGATCGTTGATCTGTCGCGAGAAGATTTCAGAAACTCAACAATCGGGTGTCTGAAGAATGGAGGGAGTTGTCTGCCCAAGTCGAGATGTCGCAAAACGAAAAATCGTGAAACACGTGAGCGGATCTGGACCGTTGATCCCAAGGAAATCTGGACCGTTAATCTGATCCGAATGTCTCAGGAATTTGTACTATAGGAAAACCGTGAAGAGAAAAATAATCGGTCCTACCTTAAGCGGTGGGCATCTTTCCGTATGTAGATAGGCTGAAGATCTTTTTTGTAAGATTTCAATTGGAATTAATATAAGGATACACTTTTATTTACAAAAAAGAGAAGATATTGATGTGAAAGTGGAAATAGATAGAGATTTTTGATTCAGTTCATTACTGGTAGCAATTGCAGAGAAAGTTTAAATAGGGAAATAATCAAAGAGTTCTTAACTAGACCATCCTTTGCAAAAGAAACTTAAATATTCATTTGTCAATGTTTTTCATTTATATAAATAGACTAACATTAGTAGTCTTGAAATATGGTATGAAACCCTAGACATGCATTGTCTCTCAGTTAAAGGTTGCTTATGATAGTGAGTACATAAAGAAAGACTTCAATGGTTTTGTAGATACAATTATTATAAATTTCTTTTAGAACAATAGAAATTTTCTTATTGCACAGAGAATGTGAAAATATTATGCATGTGGATTGGTGGCCATAGACTATAATTTATTTTATAAATGGCTAGAAATAAGAGACAAACCCCTGAGTATGTAACAGAAAGTTTGGTAAACTATTTATCAGAAAACATTATGTAGCTACATAATTATTTTAGCTATACAAACAGAGTCATTTTGTTATGAATTATCTTTTCAATAAAAGAATACATAGCATAGTAGTTGCAACAAAAAGTAGTTATCCTTGAGTATAAACGACATGATATTAAATCCAATGTAAAGTATAGGGAAATATTTAAAAGGGTTACAAATCCCACAGGTAGAGTCGAACTATACTCTACAATATCAAGTCTGTATAAAATTAATACAACATGATTTCACATAGTAAATGGTTACACGACTCTTTATGTGTATGACTCTCACACTAAGTGCATCAAACCTCTTACCCATGATGGGTCACCATGATATGATTTCAGTAAAGATAAATCTCAAGAGACAGATGACCTTCCTAAGTCAATAGAAATATATGGATTACCTCTTCTTTGGTTGACAACGTAAGCACAGAGGGTCATAACCCTAATCTAGGTCTGCTAATGTTTGACTGGAGAACCTCCTTTGACATCATGGGTCTCTTCCTTTGTCTTTGCAACCAGAGACAAAGTTATCAATTAGAACCAGAAGTCTAAATGTTGAGAGAAAGAGTACAAACTAAAACAAACCCAAAGATAACAATAGTTTTACATGTAAGTGTTTGAAGGAGTGACTGAAGCAAAAGAGGAAGCCCAACGATGAATCCTTTAAATGGAGGCTAAGCGCTTTTGGCAGGAAGTAAATACAATTGAGGGTTTGGTGTTTGTCTCTATAATAAGAATGAACCCTTTTTGGCGAATCACTTGGGAATACCCTGCAACACAATAACATTGTGAATGCTATTAATAAATCTCAACCCGATAATCCAACTCAAGAACTATTAGTGTGAATTTTTGTAAGGGACGGAAGAATCAAACTCGGTCTTTAAAAAACTTGAATGCGTAGGTATACTTAACTTACAATAGAGTCTTAGATCATGTAGGGATGGTGTCTTCCCTATCCAACATGTTCCCCAAGCTTTAACATAGATTTAGCACGGGTTTGGACACCACCTGGTAATAAAAACAAATATACTTAGAATATAGGAACAATGCTCGTGGTAATCGTTACAGAAAACCCTTAGAGTAATACTTATCGGTGCATTCTCTCATACGAGAAAACAAAGCGAGGAACCTCTGTAAGAACCACACCAGAGTCTTTTCTGGTCAAGAGATACAACAAAACGAAAGAGATGTAGAGTCTCAGTGATCGAGGGCTTGCCTACAATAAAACCATCGTCGTACGAAAGTCTGAGTAATGGTCAGTAATGGCACAATTATCAATAGTATAAAGTATAGGAGTGAGTTATTACACCCTCCATGAACTGAACAAGTGGCAAGGTCTTGGCTGGAGAAGTGTTCTGAAGTCACAGTATTCACATGGCCTTAGTGCCATTAGACTCTAGACTGACAGTAGTAGGTAAGTAGACGACATATGGACCATGAGAGTATTTAATGGCCTATCATTCCCATGAAGGCCAAATCAACCAAGAAACCATACCTTAAGTTGACTTGGTTTGGAGGACATTGTATAAACATAATAGTTGTTTCATTGGTGTTATGTTACAAAAAGGAAGGGAATAAAAATCTATATATTAAAACTATGCCAACAAAAATATTAAGAGATCATGGGTGAACCGGGAGAAATAACTTTGTAAGGAAATATGATTTATACACTTGAGATCAAGATAGGTAAATCATGGTTTTTCCATGTTTAAGAGTAACAATAGAAATTAAGGAATAAGTGATACAGATTGACCTGACCAATGTGATGGGAAAACAAATGATATACCTGTGTAAGTGTTGGTGTGTGCCATTATCAGATTAAGAATCATATCCTAGAAGAAGTCACGGCGAAAGTAAGTAAGAGGAGTTACTATATCATCAATATTAAATAAAGAACAACCAAACTTTGGATAGCAAGCTATTGAACAAGTGAATTTAATACTTTACCTTGGGGTATGAAAACGCTTCCACCAGTGTTGTTGTTTAAGACCTTTTAACCTGTCATGTGAAGAGAAAATATTAAGAGTAGTATTGTTCACCTTGGCGCCAACCCATATTAGGGTGAGACTTAGAAGAAATCCACTACTCACCCTAGGCAATCCTCCTAAAATATTTGGGGGACGAAACAAGGGAAGATTATTCCACTAGTAAACCTTCCAAGGGTTTTGACAAATAGGGTTTGTTTGAAAATGATCAAAAGAGGATGAACAATCACCACTCGAGAACAACATCAATCTAACAATGCATAATTAAACAAAACATAAGATGAAAAAGGCAGACTTACTCAAAAAACTCCTCCATCCATCAAAATCCAAGTTTCCATGTCATCCAAGTAGTAAGAGATTCTCAAACATTTTCTCTCAAAGAAATCACCCGGTTAACCATCCATATCATTATTCACGAAAGAGACAAGTAGTAGTAAATCTCCACAACTAGCAATGATTTGAAAGTGAGAAGTGCTTCTCTTGTTTATATGAGAGATCTAGCACCCTTCACGCACAATACAAGCCTTAGAAATATATAATAATGCCTTTATCTCTCACAAACCCTAGAGATAAGGATAAATACATAAATAGTCCATGATACAAAGTGGATAGGTCTATAAGACTCCCAAATATGCCTCCAAGATGAAGTAAAGAAGATTAAATATTAAATCGTCCACCATAAATGCATTTTAGTCGTCAATGTGTGGCACGAATGACCTCATAAAGTGGATAACTCACTCCAAATGATGTGTCAGGGGCTCAAAAGGTGAAACATTGCCTTCAAGAGGCGCAACGTTTCATCTCAAAAGGTGCCTCAAACCCTCCAAAGGATGTGATTTCATCAAAGGTTCCATGTCATCCTCAAGGAAAACCCTATCATCTCATCAAAGTGTCCAATCATCATAAAGGTGGAATGTCCATGCTCCTAGGGCAATGACTCATCATCCAAGGGTAATGTCCCATCTCCAAAGGGTGTCACCATGCATAAAGAGGTGTCACATGATCCCTATAAGTACAACATCCTCGAGAAAAGGCCCAATGTCCTCCTCAAAAGGTGAAATGTCTCATCATCAAATCATTCTCTAAGTGGAGTGTCCCATCATCAATAACATCAAGGTCATGTTCGCATGTGTTAGGGAGTCCTACAATTGGATCCATGTGATCAAATCCTCCAACTTCCTCCCAGGGGTGCCAGATAACTTCCCTTAAGTGATGAGGACAGTCTCCATACTAGTGGCGTAATAGCCCCTCATCATCCTCCAAAGGATGCAAGTGTCATCAACCATGTGCAATCATCATCCAAGGAGGGGGGCCGTATGGTCCAAGAGGCATCATGAAGACCAGAGTCAAGGTACACAATCCAAACACAAAATATAAAGTGATTCATGTTAATACAAAAGCCATTAGATAGATCTCTCATAATATCCTCTTCAAACTTCACACTAGCCTACAAAAATATGCAATTTTCCAATTCTAGGTATGGGAGGGTCATTATTCCCCCCCTATTAGGTGTGTGAGTACCCAAACCAAGAGGAATGTCCCGGGGAAACCATCAAGGAGTATGTGCAATGGTAATGGTATGGATCATGGTTTACTTCATAGGGTGGATGTCATTGACTTGCAAGGCTATGTATAATATCCATCTTCATGAGTGCCTATGTAGAGGTAGCACTTAGGCAATGAGGTACCCTTTCCTCGGCATTGTGTCTTTCCAAACCTCTACTTGCCTTTTTTATTTATAAGTTTAACCTCTTTTGGATTTTGACATTTGATTTGCTAAGTCCTTTGATAAGATATGCATTTATTGCATAGGACTTGGGTTGATGGCCTCTTAGCGAGGGAGTAGAGCTCATGCTTCTTTATTTTTCTTGGTTTTTAATACTTTGCTTTTCTTATTTGTTTCTTTTCACCACATTTTTAATTGGTGCTTTTTCTCTTTTGGTGTCTTGTTTATAAATTTGCATCAACCCCGAGCTTTCTATCCCCTTCTTCTCGTGGGATTATGAGGCACATACCTTTTTGGGATACTTGTAACACCTAGCCCAAAAGAAAGGACAATGAATAGGTGAAAAATGGAAAGTTTTATTTATGGCAAGGGATATGGACATGTTATCCCCATTAAGCCCCCTTAGTAGTACAACTTTTCCCAAGAGTGACAACACTTGAATAGAAGATGATAATAACCACCAAGGTGAGACAAGACAAAAAGTATAACTTCAAAGCATCATGATCCATTATCCAATTCAACCCATGATCACCATTTTAACGCCTTAGGTATTAACATTATCACTCGATATGAAGTGTCAAAACGATGTACCTAAGTGTATGAAAGCACCATACCATATGCGTGAGCTAAGCCTATCATAGATGGAAGGCATCTGCGAGCAACTGTTTGTGGAGAGTCTGGAATGACATCATCATATTTGTTGTCTGAAATGTGGATCATGGAGAAAATGTTTTCCTCTAGTTACCCTTAGATGTGTGTATGTGGGCAGGGGTAATAGGCATCATTGGCATCTTGTATCTATTTATTGTGATTCTTCGTGCTTAATTAATAATTTAGCAATCACTCGGGTGATCGATAATTAAGGCTCTACGCTCGTGTTTTGTATTATTCATCTTTTGTCTTGTCACGAGCACTATTTTTGGGTATATATATTGGGGATTTTATTGCATGTTATTATTTTTCTACAATTAAATTTATGGACATCATTAAGCTATACTTTGGAGTTAATAATTAATATTACAGCTTTGTTTGCATCAATTGGATGCCTTTGTTGTTAAGTTGAGGAAACTCCAAATCTTAGATAATTTTTTTGGAGGAGACCTTGTGTTTAGAAGCTACTGTGTTTGAATGTTGTGGCAGATTTGTAGATGTCCACAATTGAGGAGCTTCAATTTAGTGTGTCACAATTAGTTCAATTTTAGTGGGAAGCTATGGGGATTTTTGCATTAGAAAATGGATTCTAACAAGTGAGAGTTTGAGAAATTTACTAGCCACAACTTCAATCTTTGGAGATTTAAAATGGAGCATTTGATTATTGAGACACAACTAAAGGATGTCATCGTGAAGGATAATAATATTGATATTTTCAAGCTGAGTGATTGGGACAAGATGAATTGGGAGGCCATTGAGTTGATTGGCCTTAACTTGTCCAAATAATTATTGATAAACATGTCAAGGTCAAGTACAAGAAAGGGGTTTTTGGATAGATTCAAGAAGTTGTACAAGTCCAAGTCTCTCGTGAAAATGACATTTCTAAAGAATAAATTGTATGCTTTTACGTTGAAGGATGGTAATATCGTGATCAATCGCCTAAGTTTTCTCAATATTCTTGGCCATTGGAGATGTGATAAAGGATGTGGAGAAATGTGTTTGCTTACTTTACAATATACATGATTCTTGGGATAATCTTCTTGATTCAATTGGTGGGATCACTAAGGTGGAGTATCTCAAGATAGATGAGGTTGTTGGTTAGTTGTTGCAAGAAGAAACAAGAAGGGCTAGTTATGAACTCACAGTGAATCTATAAACATTGGTGACAAGAGGATGCATTGAGGAAAAGAGGAATGGAAAATATGGTGGGAGTAGAGACAAATAGAGAGATCTTCAAGTAGACGAAGAAAGTGACAAGAATTTGATTCATTGGAAGTGCAAGCAAAAGGGGAACAAAAAGGTAAGTGTATTGTTGATCTTCCTAAAGAGAAACACGACTCTTCCACTAGAGTTTTTAGCATAGAAGGAAGCATGTATCTTTCAACTAGATGCATGGAGCTTCTTTTCATATGACTCCACATAAGAAGTGGTTCAATAAATATGAGAAGCTTCAGGATGGAAATATATTTCCTCAAGACAATTTCAATTATTAAATTGGTCATAAAGGTAGTGTCACTATCAAGCATAGAGAATGAGGTGGAAAGGGGGGTCATTTTTTACCCCGATGGAAACCAAGAAACATCCTTTGGTTAGGGAATTGGAGTCTCGACAAACAACCACGCTAAAGCTTATGCGCTACTACAAGGTTTATCTATAACAATTAGTTCTAGAATATAATCATTTATCATAATCGATGATTCTATATTTCTTATTAAAGCATTGATTCATCTTCATCAGACATCTCCAAGAGATAATAAGCTAGCTTTCATTGTCATTCAAATCAACAAAATTTCTTAATCATTGTCTATGATCTTATATTTTCATGTATTAAGAGAACATCATGGACTAGTTGATTGTTTAGCAAATGAGGCTACTCAATTAGCACAATGAATTTTGATTAAAAATGGT
>ML819437.1:153446-170141 GCA_009831015.1 Picea engelmannii
GTAGTGACCGTACTTTTGACAGTTGAAGCATTGTACTTTTGAAATGTCTTTCTCTTGATTTGGCTTCCTCCTTGAGCCAAACTTCCTTTTGTTCCTGAAGTTCTTGAATCTTGCTGTGAAGGCTTGATCATCGTATTTCCTCTAAGGTTTCTCTTTTTCATTGATCCTTGATTCTTCTTGAGCACAACAAGTCCAAAGTTCTTCAAATGTTGGATACTCCTTCCTTGTGTTCATGCTTGTGGCAAATGCATCCCACGTCTTGGGAAGACCATTGAGTACTATGTTCACCAATTCCTTTTCCGAAATGATCTCTTCAATAGCTTGTAGTTGATCTCTTAGATGGGAGATCCTTACAAAGTATGATGTTATGCTATCATCCTCATTCATCTTCATGTCACAGAGCTCATTCTTTAGACTCATAACTTGTCCGATGTTTCTGACTGAGAAGAGACTTGTTAGGGAATCGTACATCTTCTTCAATGAGTCAAGATGGGAGATGTAGGGTATCAAGTGGTCTTTTATAGAATCCACTATGATACTCATGGCATTGATGTCAACATCATTGAACTTCTCCAAAGCTGCAACGTTCTGCGGTTCCTTCTCTTCTCCTTCTTCAAACTCTGGCTTCACGATCTTTCCTTTCATGATATCCATCACTTTATTCTTGGCAAGGATGAGGTCAATCCTTGTCTTCCATGCTCTGAAGTTAGAGGCTCCATCTAACTTGTTCTCAGACTTCATAGAGTTCGTTATGGCTGCTTGACTTGGTTAAACCCTAGATTTGACAAGAAATCCAAACTTCACGTCTTGGCCTTCTGAGAGTGCCAGGAGATGCGCTAGGCTAGGGTGCACTAATCTATCTGAAGATTAGGTCAATCCGTTCACTTAAGGTGCTTCAACAAGAGGTTTAGGGTTTCTGCAACTGCTTCTGCTAGTAACCCTAGCGGTAGTGTCTTGGGAGTTGCTTCTGTTAGTAACCCTAGCGACAGTTCCTCAACGAGCTCAATATCCTAGCGGCTATGTTTACTTCCAGCGTTTAGACTGAATGAAGGAGGTGTGTGGGCCCACAACCTGTTAGAATATAGAAGATGGTGTGCTTGTCTTACCATTGACGATACCCTCATCACCTAACCATAGGCCGAAGCCACCCTTCGAGCACCTTAACCTTGACTGAGAATTACTCTAGAAGCAAACCCCAGGCTAGATAGCCAAACAAGGTGTAGCGCATCTTCCTCTAAGGATAACACACCAACAATAGATGATTAGATAGTCCAAACCCTAGCCAAGAGATAGTCCAAGCCAACACTGAAACTGCTAGCTGCAACAGCTACACCTGCAACTCTCCTCCACACGTGCGCACCAAACTGGGAATTGCAGTGTGCACCACTTGTTGTCTGCAATTCTGAGATGTTGTCAAATGAGAACTGGCGCCCTGTATTTATACTGATTCTGCCAGATTTGCTGGGGCCGACTTCTCCTTCTGGATATGTGTTTGTTCAATATATTATTATTATTTCTAGTCGACTGCTTCTCTTGGAGGCTAATAACCTAATATAAATTATCTTCTTGAGCCGACAAGACTTCTAGGGTTATTAGTCAACTCATTAGGTTTTTCTCTTGCTTTCTAGAGTCTCCTATTCTCGTCAGGTTCACATGTGGAGGTAAATACCTCCCGCAACTATCATAATATTAACATATGGCTTTAGCTCCAAGATCGACAAATTGACTAACTAAGAGTAGATTGCATGTTAAACTTGGCATGTGCCTTAAATCAAGTATTCGTTTTGCCCTTTTATCTCTATGCTTGATTCTTTTGTTTTAACAAAATTAGGAGATATTATATTAAAAGGTCCATAACATAGCTATTGGAAAATTTTACAATAAAGTTGGTTGTGTTGATTCATTTGCAACTTTTAGATACTATATGTGTAAGTTTGTTGATGCTTAAAACTACTAGAATCCAACTATTAACACAAGTATATTGTTATAAAAGATGCCCAAAATACATGTTAGTTTAAATAACACATAGACTAAATAAAACATGTTGGTTGGTTGCTTCCTCCCATCCTCTCATAGATTGTTCGTAGGTTTTCTAGTCTACTTCCATAGCTTATTTGGACTGGTGTATAGTCTCTTCCTCATTTGGGTCAACTTGAGTTGAGTTGATGGAACACAATGAATTGAGGTTGTAGAAAGAGAGTCCTTACGTTGATTAAGGACCAAATTCATCACCATACAACACTTTGCTTCAAGTTGAACTATTTATTTTCCTTTGTGTAGTGAGAACATTCATTAAATTTGCATTTTGGGATGCACAATGCTTCTAAATGTCATGGACACTAACAAAGATCAACCAAAGAGTTATATTGTTGCCCTATAGTGTCTCCTCATGCCTTCGTAAAATTATTCAAATTTCCAGCAAGTCCCTTGAATCCACATTGACAAAAAACACAGATAGCAAATCCAAACAAAGATAGTGTATACCAGAGCCAAGATAGAAATAACATGTCTACAAACCAACCACCAAATAACCTGAACCAAAAACTGCTGAGAAAAGAAATGAAAAATCCCAGGAATTTTGAGCAAGGATTTTTAACCCAAGGGTTGGGAATGATCTTCCCAAGCCCTAACCTTTAGATGCTATCACTGAAGAACATAGCCCAAAACCAAAGCCAAGTATGTAGACCCTTGAGAAAAATTGAAAATGCTTATGAAAAGTGACCATTGAATAACCAAAACCAAAATCTGCTGAGAGTGGAACTGAAAAGTCCCCATAATGTTGAGTAAAGAAATTGAGCCCGAGGATTGGGAATTACCTTCCCTTTCCCCATCCCTCAGAGAAAAACACCGAAAGACAAATCCCAAAAGCAAATCTAGGTGCATAGACCCAGGGGAATCTAGAAAATGCCTCCCACTAGCTAGACTGAAAAGATTAAAAAAAAAAAAAATCGACCAAGGAGGCAAAGAAAGTGTACCTAAGCAAGAAGGTCACCGACCTTACCAAGAATCATGAAACTAAGAAGGAAGAGAGCCAAAGTAGGAACCTTGAGCACCTCCACGACGATGAGAAACACATGAAACCAACTCAAATCGAGAATCCTGAAAAAAACTAGAAGCTAATGCTCAATTTTCGCAAATCCATCTTTGCGAATATCCCACCTTACATGTAGGGACCAATAATGAAGGGAACTAAACTAAGGACAAGTGATAAATTTTTCATGGCATGTATCGATGCTTGCATCCTTGCAAATCATTTCCACATGCATAAATGCAATCCCTTTGCATACAAATCCATCTAGTTCTTAAATGAGATTCTATGAGTCTTGAATAACTGTTAGGACATAAACATTAGGGGATGTGAATAATATTACAACGACCATTTTTAATCAAAATTCATTGTGCTAATTGAGTAGCCTCATTTGCTAAACAATCAACTAGTCCATGATGTTCTCTTAATACATGAAAATATAAGATCATAGACAATGATTAAGAAATTTTGTTGATTTGAATGACAATGAAAGCTAGCTTATTATCTCTTGGAGATGTCTGATGAAGATGAATCAATGCTTTAATAAGAAATATAGAATCATCGATTATGATAAATGATTATATTCTAGAACTAATTGTTATAGATAAACCTTGTAGTAGCGCATAAGCTTTAGCGTGGTTGTTTGTCGAGACTCCAATTCCCTAACCAAAGGATGTTTCTTGGTTTCCATCGGGGTAAAAAATGACCCCCCTTTCCACCTCATTCTCTATGCTTGATAGTGACACTACCTTTATGACCAATTTAATAATTGAAATTGTCTTGAGGAAATATATTTCCATCCTGAAGCTTCTCATATTTATTGAACCACTTCTTATGTGGAGTCATATGAAAAGAAGCTCCATGCATCTAGTTGAAAGATACATGCTTCCTTCTATGCTAAAAACTCTAGTGGAAGAGTCGTGTTTCTCTTTAGGAAGATCAACAATACACTTACCTTTTTGTTCCCCTTTTGCTTGCACTTCCAATGAATCAAATTCTTGTCACTTTCTTCGTCTACTTGAAGATCTCTCTATTTGTCTCTACTCCCACCATATTTTCCATTCCTCTTTTCCTCAATGCATCCTCTTGTCACCAATGTTTATAGATTCACTGTGAGTTCATAACTAGCCCTTCTTGTTTCTTCTTGCAACAACTAACCAACAACCTCATCTATCTTGAGATACTCCACCTTAGTGATCCCACCAATTGAATCAAGAAGATTATCCCAAGAATCATGTATATTGTAAAGTAAGCAAACACATTTCTCCACATCCTTTATCACATCTCCAATGGCCAAGAATATTGAGAAAACTTAGGCGATTGATCACGATATTACCATCCTTCAACGTAAAAGCATACAATTTATTCTTTAGAAATGTCATTTTCACGAGAGACTTGGACTTGTACAACTTCTTGAATCTATCCAAAAACCCCTTTCTTGTACTTGACCTTGACATGTTTATCAATAATTATTTGGACAAGTTAAGGCCAATCAACTCAATGGCCTCCCAATTCATCTTGTCCCAATCACTCAGCTTGAAAATATCAATATTATTATCCTTCACGATGACATCCTTTAGTTGTGTCTCAATAATCAAATGCTCCATTTTAAATCTCCAAAGATTGAAGTTGTGGCTAGTAAATTTCTCAAACTCTCACTTGTTAGAATCCATTTTCTAATGCAAAAATCCCCATAGCTTCCCACTAAAATTGAACTAATTGTGACACACTAAATTGAAGCTCCTCAATTGTGGACATCTACAAATCTGCCACAACATTCAAACACAGTAGCTTCTAAACACAAGGTCTCCTCCAAAAAAATTATCTAAGATTTGGAGTTTCCTCAACTTAACAACAAAGGCATCCAATTGATGCAAACAAAGCTGTAATATTAATTATTAACTCCAAAGTATAGCTTAATGATGTCCATAAATTTAATTGTAGAAAAATAATAACATGCAATAAAATCCCCAATATATATACCCAAAAATAGTGCTCGTGACAAGACAAAAGATGAATAATACAAAACACGAGCGTAGAGCCTTAATTATCGATCACCCGAGTGATTGCTAAATTATTAATTAAGCACGAAGAATCACAATAAATAGATACAAGATGCCAATGATGCCTATTACCCCTGCCCACATACACACATCTAAGGGTAACTAGAGGAAAACATTTTCTCCATGATCCACATTTCAGACAACAAATATGATGATGTCATTCCAGACTCTCCACAAACAGTTGCTCGCAGATGCCTTCCATCTATGATAGGCTTAGCTCACGCATATGGTATGGTGCTTTCATACACTTAGGTACATCGTTTTGACACTTCATATCGAGTGATAATGTTAATACCTAAGGCGTTAAAATGGTGATCATGGGTTGAATTGGATAATGGATCATGATGCTTTGAAGTTATACTTTTTGTCTTGTCTCACCTTGGTGGTTATTATCATCTTCTATTCAAGTGTTGTCACTCTTGGGAAAAGTTGTACTACTAAGGGGGCTTAATGGGGATAACATGTCCATATCCCTTGCCATAAATAAAACTTTCCATTTTTCACCTATTCATTGTCCTTTCTTTTGGGCTAGGTGTTACAAGTATCCCAAAAAGGTATGTGCCTCATAATCCCACGAGAAGAAGGGGATAGAAAGCTCGGGGTTGATGCAAATTTATAAACAAGACACCAAAAGAGAAAAAGCACCAATTAAAAATGTGGTGAAAAGAAACAAATAAGAAAAGCAAAGTATTAAAAACCAAGAAAAATAAAGAAGCATGAGCTCTACTCCCTCGCTAAGAGGCCATCAACCCAAGTCCTATGCAATAAATGCATATCTTATCAAAGGACTTAGCAAATCAAATGTCAAAATCCAAAAGAGGTTAAACTTATAAATAAAAAAGGCAAGTAGAGGTTTGGAAAGACACAATGCCGAGGAAAGGGTACCTCATTGCCTAAGTGCTACCTCTACATAGGCACTCATGAAGATGGATATTATACATAGCCTTGCAAGTCAATGACATCCACCCTATGAAGTAAACCATGATCCATACCATTACCATTGCACATACTCCTTGATGGTTTCCCCGGGACATTCCTCTTGGTTTGGGTACTCACACACCTAATAGGGGGGGAATAATGACCCTCCCATACCTAGAATTGGAAAATTGCATATTTTTGTAGGCTAGTGTGAAGTTTGAAGAGGATATTATGAGAGATCTATCTAATGGCTTTTGTATTAACATGAATCACTTTATATTTTGTGTTTGGATTGTGTACCTTGACTCTGGTCTTCATGATGCCTCTTGGACCATACGGCCCCCCTCCTTGGATGATGATTGCACATGGTTGATGACACTTGCATCCTTTGGAGGATGATGAGGGGCTATTACGCCACTAGTATGGAGACTGTCCTCATCACTTAAGGGAAGTTATCTGGCACCCCTGGGAGGAAGTTGGAGGATTTGATCACATGGATCCAATTGTAGGACTCCCTAACACATGCGAACATGACCTTGATGTTATTGATGATGGGACACTCCACTTAGAGAATGATTTGATGATGAGACATTTCACCTTTTGAGGAGGACATTGGGCCTTTTCTCGAGGATGTTGTACTTATAGGGATCATGTGACACCTCTTTATGCATGGTGACACCCTTTGGAGATGGGACATTACCCTTGGATGATGAGTCATTGCCCTAGGAGCATGGACATTCCACCTTTATGATGATTGGACACTTTGATGAGATGATAGGGTTTTCCTTGAGGATGACATGGAACCTTTGATGAAATCACATCCTTTGGAGGGTTTGAGGCACCTTTTGAGATGAAACGTTGCGCCTCTTGAAGGCAATGTTTCACCTTTTGAGCCCCTGACACATCATTTGGAGTGAGTTATCCACTTTATGAGGTCATTCGTGCCACACATTGACGACTAAAATGCATTTATGGTGGACGATTTAATATTTAATCTTCTTTACTTCATCTTGGAGGCATATTTGGGAGTCTTATAGACCTATCCACTTTGTATCATGGACTATTTATGTATTTATCCTTATCTCTAGGGTTTGTGAGAGATAAAGGCATTATTATATATTTCTAAGGCTTGTATTGTGCGTGAAGGGTGCTAGATCTCTCATATAAACAAGAGAAGCACTTCTCACTTTCAAATCATTGCTAGTTGTGGAGATTTACTACTACTTGTCTCTTTCGTGAATAATGATATGGATGGTTAACCGGGTGATTTCTTTGAGAGAAAATGTTTGAGAATCTCTTACTACTTGGATGACATGGAAACTTGGATTTTGATGGATGGAGGAGTTTTTTGAGTAAGTCTGCCTTTTTCATCTTATGTTTTGTTTAATTATGCATTGTTAGATTGATGTTGTTCTCGAGTGGTGATTGTTCATCCTCTTTTGATCATTTTCAAACAAACCCTATTTGTCAAAACCCTTGGAAGGTTTACTAGTGGAATAATCTTCCCTTGTTTCGTCCCCCAAATATTTTAGGAGGATTGCCTAGGGTGAGTAGTGGATTTCTTCTAAGTCTCACCCTAATATGGGTTGGCGCCAAGGTGAACAATACTACTCTTAATATTTTCTCTTCACATGACAGGTTAAAAGGTCTTAAACAACAACACTGGTGGAAGCGTTTTCATACCCCAAGGTAAAGTATTAAATTCACTTGTTCAATAGCTTGCTATCCAAAGTTTGGTTGTTCTTTATTTAATATTGATGATATAGTAACTCCTCTTACTTACTTTCGCCGTGACTTCTTCTAGGATATGATTCTTAATCTGATAATGGCACACACCAACACTTACACAGGTATATCATTTGTTTTCCCATCACATTGGTCAGGTCAATCTGTATCACTTATTCCTTAATTTCTATTGTTACTCTTAAACATGGAAAAACCATGATTTACCTATCTTGATCTCAAGTGTATAAATCATATTTCCTTACAAAGTTATTTCTCCCGGTTCACCCATGATCTCTTAATATTTTTGTTGGCATAGTTTTAATATATAGATTTTTATTCCCTTCCTTTTTGTAACATAACACCAATGAAACAACTATTATGTTTATACAATGTCCTCCAAACCAAGTCAACTTAAGGTATGGTTTCTTGGTTGATTTGGCCTTCATGGGAATGATAGGCCATTAAATACTCTCATGGTCCATATGTCGTCTACTTACCTACTACTGTCAGTCTAGAGTCTAATGGCACTAAGGCCATGTGAATACTGTGACTTCAGAACACTTCTCCAGCCAAGACCTTGCCACTTGTTCAGTTCATGGAGGGTGTAATAACTCACTCCTATACTTTATACTATTGATAATTGTGCCATTACTGACCATTACTCAGACTTTCGTACGACGATGGTTTTATTGTAGGCAAGCCCTCGATCACTGAGACTCTACATCTCTTTCGTTTTGTTGTATCTCTTGACCAGAAAAGACTCTGGTGTGGTTCTTACAGAGGTTCCTCGCTTTGTTTTCTCGTATGAGAGAATGCACCGATAAGTATTACTCTAAGGGTTTTCTGTAACGATTACCACGAGCATTGTTCCTATATTCTAAGTATATTTGTTTTTATTACCAGGTGGTGTCCAAACCCGTGCTAAATCTATGTTAAAGCTTGGGGAACATGTTGGATAGGGAAGACACCATCCCTACATGATCTAAGACTCTATTGTAAGTTAAGTATACCTACGCATTCAAGTTTTTTAAAGACCGAGTTTGATTCTTCCGTCCCTTACAAAAATTCACACTAATAGTTCTTGAGTTGGATTATCGGGTTGAGATTTATTAATAGCATTCACAATGTTATTGTGTTGCAGGGTATTCCCAAGTGATTCGCCAAAAAGGGTTCATTCTTATTATAGAGACAAACACCAAACCCTCAATTGTATTTACTTCCTGCCAAAAGCGCTTAGCCTCCATTTAAAGGATTCATCGTTGGGCTTCCTCTTTTGCTTCAGTCACTCCTTCAAACACTTACATGTAAAACTATTGTTATCTTTGGGTTTGTTTTAGTTTGTACTCTTTCTCTCAACATTTAGACTTCTGGTTCTAATTGATAACTTTGTCTCTGGTTGCAAAGACAAAGGAAGAGACCCATGATGTCAAAGGAGGTTCTCCAGTCAAACATTAGCAGACCTAGATTAGGGTTATGACCCTCTGTGCTTACGTTGTCAACCAAAGAAGAGGTAATCCATATATTTCTATTGACTTAGGAAGGTCATCTGTCTCTTGAGATTTATCTTTACTGAAATCATATCATGGTGACCCATCATGGGTAAGAGGTTTGATGCACTTAGTGTGAGAGTCATACACATAAAGAGTCGTGTAACCATTTACTATGTGAAATCATGTTGTATTAATTTTATACAGACTTGATATTGTAGAGTATAGTTCGACTCTACCTGTGGGATTTGTAACCCTTTTAAATATTTCCCTATACTTTACATTGGATTTAATATCATGTCGTTTATACTCAAGGATAACTACTTTTTGTTGCAACTACTATGCTATGTATTCTTTTATTGAAAAGATAATTCATAACAAAATGACTCTGTTTGTATAGCTAAAATAATTATGTAGCTACATAATGTTTTCTGATAAATAGTTTACCAAACTTTCTGTTACATACTCAGGGGTTTGTCTCTTATTTCTAGCCATTTATAAAATAAATTATAGTCTATGGCCACCAATCCACATGCATAATATTTTCACATTCTCTGTGCAATAAGAAAATTTCTATTGTTCTAAAAGAAATTTATAATAATTGTATCTACAAAACCATTGAAGTCTTTCTTTATGTACTCACTATCATAAGCAACCTTTAACTGAGAGACAATGCATGTCTAGGGTTTCATACCATATTTCAAGACTACTAATGTTAGTCTATTTATATAAATGAAAAACATTGACAAATGAATATTTAAGTTTCTTTTGCAAAGGATGGTCTAGTTAAGAACTCTTTGATTATTTCCCTATTTAAACTTTCTCTGCAATTGCTACCAGTAATGAACTGAATCAAAAATCTCTATCTATTTCCACTTTCACATCAATATCTTCTCTTTTTTGTAAATAAAAGTGTATCCTTATATTAATTCCAATTGAAATCTTACAAAAAAGATCTTCAGCCTATCTACATACGGAAAGATGCCCACCGCTTAAGGTAGGACCGATTATTTTTCTCTTCACGGTTTTCCTATAGTACAAATTCCTGAGACATTCGGATCAGATTAACGGTCCAGATTTCCTTGGGATCAACGGTCCAGATCCGCTCACGTGTTTCACGATTTTTCGTTTTGCGACATCTCGACTTGGGCAGACAACTCCCTCCATTCTTCAGACACCCGATTGTTGAGTTTCTGAAATCTTCTCGCGACAGATCAACGATCTAGATTTCCTCAGGATCAATGGTCCAGATCCTCTTGTGCCTTTCATGATTTCACATTTCGCGACTTGGGCTGGCTGCTTCCTCCATTCTTCGGATGCCCGATTGCCGAGTTCCCGAAATCCTCTCTCGACAGATCAACGGTCCAGATTTCCTCGGGATCAACGGTCTCGATCCTCTCGCGCATTTCCCGACTTCCAACTTGGGCAGGCAGCTTCCCCCCAACTTCAAACACCCGATAGTCGAGATCTCAAAATCTTCTCGTGTCAGGTCAATGGTCCAGATCTCCGTAGGATCAACGGTATAGATCCTCTCGCACGTTTCGCGATTTCGTGTTTCATGACTTCTCAACTTGGGCAAACAACTCCCTCCATTCTTCGGACACCCAATTGTCGAGTTCTCGAAATCTTCTCATGACAGATCAGCGGTCTTGTTCTCCGCAGGATCAACGGTCCAGATCCTGTTGTGCATTTCACGATTTTGCGTATCACGACTTCACGAATTGGGATGACAACTTCCTCCCTGCTTCGAACTCCCGATAGCCGAGTTCCCAAGATATTCTCGAGTCAGATCATTATGACCAGATCGACGGTCCAGATATTCTCGACAAAAACGGTCTAGATCCTTTCTCGCTTTTTGCGACTTCGTGTCTTTGGGGAGAAACAACCACCGTGTTGTTGACTCCCTATTGCCGAGTTCCCGAAATCATCTATCAGCTGAAGATCTTCTGCGCTCTCTCTTGATCTTCTGATCATTTTTGACTTGGAAGAATTTTTAGGTGGATAGAGGTGACCCCCCATCCTGATGAGGGCCATCTAGCTAGGCAAGCTCCTTGCATTAGAGCCAGAGGGGTGAGCTTTGGGCTGGCCTAGAATCATGGAGAATGATCTACTGCATAGAGTCAACCCTTGCATTAGCCAGTCTGTCCGCCACTTTGTTTTCACTTCGTTGAATGTGTGAGGGGGTTAGAGTTAGGGAGGGTCTGAGAAGACCCTGGAAGCTGTAAAGAGGGCTAAGGAGGTGCTAACTCAGAATGATTTTCCCTAGATCTCTGTCATTCAATATTTTTGTATCCAGGTCTATTATGATTTCAGAGTCTCCTTCAATGATTAGACAAGTGAGGTTTCGATCTAGAGACATTTGTACTCCATTGATGAGAACCCATATTTCTGCTAAGTTGTTGGTATCACATCCAAGATTTTCTACAATGAGGCTTTGTATTTGGCCCCAACTGTTTCTTATGACCGCTCCATAGCCTAAGTGTCCTGGATTGCCTTTAGATGCGTCATCAAAGTTGACCTTATGGAATCCTAGTGGTGGGGTGAACCACTTAGAGGGACTGAAGGATTTTGAAGATAGGGGGGTTTGCTGAGGGGGGGTTGAGTGAGCAACCGAGAAGCCCCAAGAGTTGAGGAGAGAGATCTCACCTGGGTCAGTGGGGAAGTCTTCCTTGGTCCATAATTGTAGCTGAAGAGTTTCCTAGAGATGCACGAGGATTGTGTTCCAGAGGAGGGTGGGAGGAGAGGGTTGGGAGTGAAAGATTCTTCTGTTCCTCTCTTTCCATAGTTTCCAGACTATAAATCTTGGTAAGAGTTTCCAGGTTCTGTTCAGGATAGGGGTTTTGAAGGAGCTAGAGCCCCAATCTCTGATGGTGCTTATGATGTTGTTTTTAACTTGTTTGGTTCTTCTAATGAACTAAGTGGTCTGGTTCTAGATGTTCTCACTGAGTGGACAGTTGTTGAGGAGGTGCTCCATGGTTTCAGCTTGGAGAAGACAGAGATGGAAAATCGAGGGGCCAATGAAGACACGTCTTTGAAGATTGTCCCAGGTTAGGATCTTGTTCTGGAGAAGGAGCCAAAGGAAAGTGGAGATTTTGGGCCAGACTTTTGATTTCCATATTGTTGTCCAGATGCTATCTTTCTGAAGATTGTGGAAATTCTCCTGAAGAGTGTATCCCTCCTTGAGAGTAAAGCTTCCATGAGGTGTGTATCACCATCTGAGAATGTCTTGATCTTTGCTTTTCTAGATTCACCTTTGGGTTGTGGCTTGTTTCCAGTGCTGCAGGTCACAGTCCGTTGCCACTTGGAGGTCTTGATGGGTAGATTTCCATTTTCGCCAGGGAGAGTGCTGGGGGTATCTGTCCACAAGTCTGCTACTTTGAGAGTGGCAAGATCTCGAATGTGATTTTCGTAGTATTGTAGATTTTATTCCAGTTGAAGAGGTGGCATTTGCTGCCAGGAATCCATCCAAAATAAGGCATTCTAGCCATTGCGAACTTCCCATAAGGCATGTTCCTGTATGAGTGGTCGATTTTTCCAGGCCGCATTCCAGATGTTGGAGCCCTGAATTTTCTTCTACATTCTTATAAGTTGACTTTGGTGCATATTTGGGGCATATTTTCATTTCCAGAGTTTTGCCCAGATTTTTGCTAGTGTTTTGAGCCATCTCCACCAAATTCTTGCTCCCATGGTGCTATTTAATTTCCTAGGGTCCCGAAGGCCCAGACCACCGAAAGATTTGGGCTTGCAGAATTTTTCCCAGCTGACTAGGGCCCATTTTTTGTTTGGGTTGTGTCCATGCCAAAGAAAGTTTCTTTCGAGATCTCTTATTTTCTTTATGACTAATTGTGGGGCCTCAAGAGCCGAGAAAAGGTAAGTTGGGATGGCTTGGAGGACTGACTTTAAGAGAATGATTTTGGCTGGTAGGTTGAGGGAGCGAAAGGTCCCATTGCTAAGACGGTTGCTGATAGAGAGAAGGAGAGAGTCCTAGGAGACGTTTCTGGCTGCTGAGACAGAGAGAGGGAGTCCTAGGTAGCGAGAGGGAATAGTGCAAACATGGGTATTCATAAGTTGAGGAAGGTGTTGTTGGATTTCCATAGGATTATTAAAAAAGAAGAGCTATGATTTGGCCAGATTAAAGGTGGTGCCAAAGGCTTCACTGAAATCAGAGAGGATGGAGTTTAGTTTAGTTGCTTCTTGCACGGTGGGGGTGTTCATTAGCACCGTGTCATCGACAAATTGGTTATGAGAGGCTGTCGGTTGTAACCGATGAAGAGGGAGGCCTTGGAGGGATCCATTTTGAATTGAAGCTTTGATATAGCGTCCTAGGCCTTCAACCATTATGAAAAAGAGGAAAGGGGAGAGAGGGTCACCTTGCCTTATTCTTATTGAGGGGGAGAAGGGTTGAGAGGGGACACCATTGACGAGGTTTGAGAAAAAGGTTGAGGAAATGAGGTTCATTATCCAAGATATCCAATACCTGTTGAAACCAAAAGCCAATAGGAGCGCTTTCATGTATTGCCAACTTAATTTGTCAAAAGATTTTGAAAGGTCAAGTTTTCGAAGCATACCTGGAGTACGAGTTCTTTTGAGCGAGTGAATGATTTCATGGACAAGTATGACACTATCCATGATTTGCCTTCCTTCGACATATCCTGATTTCTCTTTGGAGATAATGAGGGGTAGAATTGGCTTGAGTCTTAGAGCTATGACCTTGTACATGATTTTGTAGATCACGTTGCAAAGAGCTATGGATCTGAATTTCTTCGGATTTGTGACTCTTTCTTATTTGGGTATTAGGGTGAAGAAAGTGGAATTTAGTGCTGGAAGAACTTTGCTTGAGCTACGGGATTCCTACACCATCTGCCATACTTCCTCCCTCAACATTGGCCAACATGAGTGAAAGAAGTCTATTGTGAAACCATCTGGACTTGGAGCCATGGCTGTGCGTAACTCCTGAATAGCCCGATCCACTTCTGCTTATGTGATTGGTGTCACGAGAGCCTCATTTTGTTCCTGGTTGATTATAGTTGGGATATTTTTGGTCACCCTTTCTATTGTTGAGGTGCGATCCATATTGGGTTTTGAAAGGAGATCCGTGTAGAAGTATGTCAACTCGTGCATTATTTCCTGATGGGTTAATAGGGTGTTGCCTTGCGAGTCATCCAACTTCGTGATGCGGTTGATAAGGCATTTGTGGATCATAGAACGGTGGAAGAATTTGGTCTTTTTCTCTCCCTCGTTGAGCCATTGGACCCGGGATTTCTGTCTCCACAGGATTTCTTCCTGCTTGTGTCTTTCTTCTAGTTTCCTTTTGAGTTCACTCTCCTCCTGTTGCTGAGTGATTGTGTATCCTGTGTGAATGAATTGTCCCTGAAGGTTCTCTAGTTTTTTTTCCAGCAGTTTCCTTTCCTAGAAAATGTTCCCAAAGACTTATTTATTCCATTTGTGCACCTGTTGTTTGAAATATTTGAGTTTTTGCTAGAAGCAATACATTTTTGTGCCTCTCTGTGTTTCTACAGTGCTCCACTGGCGACATGCTAGCTCTTGGAAATCTAGATTAGAGAGCCAAAAAATTTCAAATCTGAAGGGTTTGAGCTTGGGGGTGGCAATAGTGTCAACCCAGAGCTGAACCGACCAGTGGTCTGAGATTACCTTCAAGAGAATGTTGGAATCTACTAGGGGGCCTTCCAAAAGGAGAGTTTCCGAGATGAGTTAGCGATCAAGCCTTCATGCTATTTGTTGGTGACCTGATCTTTTGTTGGTCCAGGTGTAGGTGCCATTGTTGTTCTCAATATCTATCAGTCTTAGGTTCTCTATGAGTTCCTGGAATTTTGCACTATCCTTCTCCAGGTGCTTTTTTCCCCATTGCTTCTCTTCCAACGTGAGAATCATGTTGAAGTCGCCACCTATTATCCATCGCTTACCCTCTACTAGGGAACCTAGTAAAGCTAGACTTTGAAGAAAGAGGTCTTTGTCTTGGCTATTCTATGGCCTTTGTCTTGGCTATTCTGTGGTCCATAGGCATTTGTGATCATTCCCTCCTTGTCCGAACCGATGGATCTGTAGTGCGCTATGATGGTGGATGGAGTGGAGAAGCCTTGATCAACGATGACTGTGGCAGGATTCCATAGGATGACCATGCCTCCTGAAGCCCCTTTTGAGTCAGTTCGATAGGATTCTTAGTTGCACCAACATCTTTTGATGATATCGTCTGCAGTTTGCCCTGCACATTTTGCCTCTTGTATCAGGGATATATCATTGTTGTCCATTTTGATGCAGTTTCGAAGAATCCTTTGTTTGGATCTTCCATTCAGGCCTTTGATATTCCAGGTGAGGATCTTCATAGTTAACAATTTGGTGGGTGGGAAAAGGAGCTCTCTGAGAGCCTTTGAATCTGTCCCGAGTTGATCATATAGTTTCCCGCCTCCTTTATTAGCTGATGATACGATTTTCTACCCCGTCGCTTGTTTTCTTTTGGGTGTTTTCTTGGATCTTGGTTTGGGTCTATGCCAATCCCTAGCCTAGATGTATCCCCTGCTGATGAGTCTAGAAATACTCTGTGAACTTTTCTAACTTGGTCTTTTGGTAAGGTTTGGAGACCCTTCTTTTTGAGTGCTTCTTCTAACCTGTCTAGGTCGATTTCTGCTAGCTCTTGCTCATCCATTTCCATGACTGTGTCTTCCTATCTTTCTGTTTCTTTCCCTGAGACTGGGTGAGTCTGTGGATCTTCTTGGTTTGCTGGGGTTTGGTATTCTTGAGACGACTGATCTTCCTTGTGCTTGTTGGGGTCTTTCCCTGCGGTCTTCTGGGGGTTTTCCACCTCTTCTGCCTCTGGGAGGCGGCTAAGGGCTTCAAATGAATTATTTTTTGGGTTCTTTTTTCCATTGTTGGTTGTGGGATTCTTCTGCGCTTGTCTCCTTCAATTTTGAACCTAGGTAAATCCTTCCTTTGGTTTCTCTTCAGCTTCTCTCTTGGGGGGGCATTGAGAGGGCAGTCTCTGAAAAGGTGTCCATGTTCATGGCATTTTCGACATCTGAAAGAGATGTGTTCATAGTCTATGGTTTGGGTCCATTCGTCGTCTTAGTAATCTAAGGTAATTGTGCCTAGGAGGGCTTTGGAGATGTTCATATAGACACATACTCTTTCATAAGATGTATTTTCTCTGTTTGGTAGCTTCAGAAGATTTGACATATTTACCTAGGGTATTTCCTATGCCCAGTAAATTTCCTCTAACCAGAACTCTTGGGGTAGGGAATAGAGGCGAATCCACACCGATGCGTATGCGAAGTTTTCCTTTTTTGGGCAGAAGCAGTCTGTCCAAAAGCGTAGCTAGAGGCCAACCGAGTTGTAGAAATATGGTCCCCCTTCAAAGATTTTGTCCTTGTCCTCCAGGTTGTAGAATATTATTGTAAAGAATCCTTTGGAGCTCAGTTGGAGCTCGTAGTCTCCCTTGGGGTTCCACCACGCCTTGATC